>PVIH01007679.1:0-98285 GCA_004025045.1 Sigmodon hispidus | reverse complement strand
AATATAAGTGTCAATTTATCACTGATCTCTCACCTATTTATCTATTGTCTATTTATCTATCATCAATTTATCTGTTAATTTATTATTTAATTACCTATCTATCATCTATGTCTATAACTATCAACTATCTATTCATCATCTATTTATAGCTTATTTATTTATAGTCTCTATATTTATCTACAATCTGTCTCTGTTTTTTTCTATCAGTTTATCCACAAACTATTAATTATATGTAATATAATCTATATATAATAAAATTTAAAAATACAAGATCATCTATCATGTTTTTACCTGTATAGCATCTATTTTTCTAATTATATTTAACTTCTTAGTGGTATCCATGAAGGTCAGCCATTTAAGTTTGGTGGACACTGTATAGTTCTGTTTATAATACAACAATACAGAAAGTACTGTGTGCAACAGCTCTGACTATGCACTCTATGGATCTGAATAAAAATTTCTAGAGAACAATGGCTCATTCATAAGAAATATAAAAATTGAATTTATATAAATAATGCTACACTGTTGTCATTGTTGGAGTAGGAATGGCCCCCAGAAGCTCATAGATTTGAATACTTGGTCATCTAGAAGAGGCACTATTAGTAGATGTCATCTTGGAGGAAGTGTGTCACTGGAAGTGGGCTTTAGGGGTTTCAGTATCTCACCTTAGGCAGAGTGTCTGTCTCTTCTTGATGTCTGCAGATTCAGATGTAGAGCTCTCAGCCGCCTCTCCAGCCTCACGTCTCTCTGCCTCCTGCCATGCTTCCCACTATGAGGATAATGAACTAAACCTAGGAACTGTAAGTTAGCCCCAGTTAAATGTTTTCCTTTATAAGAGTTGTGTGGTCATGATGTCTTTTACAGCAATAGAAACCCTAACTAAAACAATTCTTTTTGAACATCTTTGATGGTTAAATCATTAATAAGCAAATCTTGTGTGTTTTTCTTTCACACCCACACTAAATCAATTTTAAAATTTTGAAATCTGATAACTGTGACATGAGGATTTCATTCTAATGTGCATTTTCAGTGCTTGTGTAATTGAGAGTTTTATGCATTTTTTTTAACCCATCAGTGGTTTTCTAATTACATATTTCTTTGTTATGGTGAATTTGCTCTTGGACTTTTGTACTTATTTTTATTCAATAGCTTATATAGACTTAATAAAAATGCTCCATTTTATGAAAGTATTAAAATTTCTTTCATCTATTTCTTTCAGTTTTGAATTTGTTTTTATTTTTGAAATTAAATATTGTTACAACAAATTTCTCTTTCCTTTTTTTCCTTCCAGGCCCTCTTATTCGCCCTTCATCCTCGTTCTCTCTCAAATCATGGCCTCTGGTTTCTTTTTATTTAGTTTGAAAATAGGCCTATATTTTATATATACACACATGCGTATATAAATATGTATTTCTAAATATGCAAATATAATCTTCCTTGAAGTAGACTATTTTCTCCCACCCTCATCATTTCTTAGGAGGCTGTAGTTCTTACTGTTGGAATTTTCACTAGATCTATTTGTTGATATTTACATAATGATACAACAATTATTCTAGTATAATTATATTTACACCCTAGTGGATAGCCTCACTCACATTTATATATATGCAATATTAATTGTACTTAGTTATAAAATGAATAATCACATAAGTAAAAATAAGACCTGAAATTTAGATGGGGACATCATATGAGAAGATATAGAGGGAATTAGAGGAGAAAAATGGGGTATATATGGTCATGTTTAATTATATAAATGTATATAATTATAAAGTTACTGTGACCCTGTGGTATCCAAGGCAGAGTGGGAGTTAGACAGCTTCAGAGAGTGAAGATCCCAGGCTTAGAGCTGAGTGGAACGTGAGCAAGTTCTACCCCCTGGGCATCCCGGGGACCTCATCAGAGACGCCAAAGCCAAAGTCCTGGATTTGACTTCACAGACAGCTGGACCAGGGCTGAGAAAAGCCTTCACCAGCCATCCCAGGGATCACACCACAGGCTCCCAGCCTTGCCTTCAAGGCAGGCTGAGTCATCACAGAGGGACAGATTTCTCTCTGAACAGTGTGACCAGGTGGTTTCCAAGGCAGAATATGAGTCAGGCAGCCTCAGACAGCGAGGATCCTGTGATCTGAACAGAGCAAGAAATTGTGCAGACTCTGTGTCCAGAGCAGACAGGGGACACACAACACCTGTAGCCACAATGGACTAAGATGTAAGAGTAAACCAAAAAAGCAATGGGCAGATGTCAGTGCAAGAATACATATAACGATATAAAAAAAACAAGGAACCACCAGAAGAAGCTGATGTCTCTACAACACCAGGACCTGAACAGTGTAATGAAGAGAAAACAGAAGGAAACAACAATACAAACACCTTTATGAAGATTATAGAAGCCTTAAAAGAGGATATGAAAATGTCCCTTAAAGAAATAGAAGGAAAACAAATAAAAAATTGGAAGAGATGAACAAATCCCTGAAAGAAAACCAAGAAAGAGAAATCCAACCAATGAAAGAATCATTCTAGGAACTAAAAATTGAAACAGAAACAATAAAGAAGGCAGAAAAGAGAGCAAAGGATAAAATAGAGAATCTGAAGAAATGATCTGGAACTACAGATACAAGCATAAGCAACAGAATCCAAGAGATGGAAGAGGGAATCTCTGGAGTGGAAGACTCAATAGTGGAAATAGATACATCACTCAAAGAAAACACCAAAACCAGAAAAGCCATAACACAAAATGTTCAGGAAATCTGGGACACCATAAAAAGACCTAACCTGAGAATAATAGGAATAGAGGAAGGAGAAGAATACCAGCTCAAAGGCACAGATAATGTATTCAATAAAATCATAGAAAAACATTCCCAATCTAAAGAAGGAAATGTCTATAGAGATACAAGAAGCTTAAAGAACACCAAGGAGAGTAGACTCTCCAAAGAAGTCTGATCGCCATATAATAATTAGGCCACAAAACATACAGAACAAAGAAAAAATATAAAGAAATTTGCATAGGAAAAGGGCCAACTTACCTATAAAGGCTGAACAATCAAAATAATGCCAGACTAGTCAATGGAAACAATGAAAGCAAGAAGGTTCTGGTCAGAAGTTATACAGATACTAAAAGAGCACAACTGCCAACCCAGACTACTATAACCAGAAAAATTGTTAATCACCATAGTTGGAGTAAGCAAGATATTTCACAACAAAGACGAGTTGAAACAATACTTATCCACGAATGCAGCACTACAGAAAGCACTAGAGGGAAAACTCCAACCTAAGGAACCCAGATACACCCATGAAACTTCAAACAATCGATAATCCCAGAGAAGAAAAATCCTAAGAAAGGAAATACACACAAACTATCACCAAAAATAACAGGACGCAACAATCAGAGGTCATTAATATCCCTTAACATCAATGGACTTAATTCACCTTAAAAAGACACACCCTAACACAATGGATACATAAACAAAAGTCAACCTTCTGCTGCATACAAGAAACACATCTCAACCACAAAGATAAACACAGGCTCAGTGTAAAGGGTTAGGAAAAGACTTTTTAATCAAATGGCCCCAAGAAACAAACTGGTGTTGTTATAGTAATACCCAACAAAGTAGAATTCAAACTAAAATCAATCAAAAGAGATTCAAGATGGACATTTTCTATTTGTCTCAGAAAAAAATTGATCAAGGTTAGATCAAATCCTGAATATTTATGCCCCTAATATAAGGGCACCTTCATATGTAAACAAAACAAAACAAAACAAAACAAAAACAACAACAACAAAAAACAAACAAACAAACAAACAAAAAAAACACTACTAAAGCTTAAACCCCACATCAAATACCACACTCTAATTGTGGGAGACTTAAATACTCCACTTTCACCCTTGGATAGGTCAACCAGAAAAAGACTAAACAAAGAAATAAGAGGTCTAATACATGTTATGATGCAAATGGACTAAATAGATATTTACAGAGGCTTTCATCCAAACACAAAGAAATATGCATACTTCTAAGCACCCCATGGAACTTCCTCTAAAATTGACCACATACTTGGTCATAAGGCCAATATCAATAGATACAAAAAATGGAAATAACCCCTTGTATCATATGAGACCACCATGGACTAAAGTTAGAATTTAACAACAACAAAAATCACAGAAAGCTTACAACCTCATGGAAACTGAACATCTCTATATTGAACCACCTCTGGGTCAGGGAAGAAGTTAAGAAATAAATCAAAGACTTTCCATAATTTAATGAAAATGAATCCACAACATACCCAAACTTATGTGACACAATGAAAGCTGTGTTAAGAGAAAAATTTATAGCACTAGATGCCTATATAAAAAACCAAGGGAAAGCTCACACAACAAACCTAACATTGCAGCTGAAGGGTTTAGAACAATTAGAAGCAAACTCACCTAGAAGGAGTAGACAGCAGGAAATAATAAAACTTAGGGCTGAAATCAGTACAAGAGAAACAAAAAGAACAATACAAAAATCAATGAATCAAAAAGTTGGTTAATTGAGAAAGTCATCAAAATAGACAAACCCTTATCCAAACTAACCAAAAGACAGAGTATTCAAATTAACAGAATCAGAAAAGAAAAGGGGGACATAACAACAGTCCCCCAGGAAATTCAGAGAATTATCAGGTCATACTTTGAAAATCTATACTCTACTAAAGTGGAAAATCTAAAAGAAATGGACAGATTTCTGGTCAAGTACCAATTACTAAAATTAAATCAAGATCAGATAAAAGACCTAAACAGACCTATAACACCAATTGAAATTGAAGCTGCTATTAAAAGTATCCCAAATAAAAAAAGTCCAGGTCCAGATGGTTTTACTGAAGAATTATATCAGACATTCAAAGAAGAAGTAATACCAATACTTAAGAAACTGTTCCATACACTGAAAACTGAAGGAATGCTGCCAAACTCTTTTTATGAGGCCACAATCACTCTGATACCTAAGCCACTCAAAAATCAAACAAAAAAAGAAAATTACATACATCTCTCCCTCATGAACATTGATGCAAAAATATTCAACAAAATTCTGACAAAATGATTACAACAATATTTAAAAAAAGTTATCCATCATGATCAAGTAGGCTTCATCCCAGAAATGCAGGGATTGTTCAACATATGAAAAACTTAATTGTCATCCATCATATAAACAAATTGAAGGAAAAAAAAAACCACATGATTATCTCCTTAGATGCTGACAAGCCTTTATCAAAGTCCAACACTCTTTTATGATAAAAGTCCTGGAGAGATCAGGAATACAGGAAAAATTCCTAAGTATAATAAAGGCAATTTAGAAGCCAATGGCCATCATCAAACTAAATGGAAAGAAACTCAAAGCAATCCCACCAAAATCAGGAACTACATAAGGCTGTCCCCTCTCCTCTTCTCTTTTCAATATAGTTCTTGGAGTTGTAGCCAAAGCAATGAGAACAAAAGGAGATTAAGAGAACACAAACTAGAAAAGAAGAAGCAAAACTATCTCTATTTGCAGATAATATGATTATACACCTAAATGACCCACAAAATTCTACCAGGGAACTTCTACAGCTGATAAACTCCTTCAGGAATGTAGCAGGATACAAGATTAATTAAAAAAAAAGCTCTCTTATTCACTAAAGACAAACAGGCTGAAAAAGAAATAAGGGAAACATCACCCTTTATAACAGCTGCAAATAGCTTTACATACCTTGGTGTAACTACAGTGAAATAAGCAGCAGATCTGTTTGACCAAAATTTTAAATCACTGAAGAAAGAAATTGAAGAGGATATGAGAAAAAGGAAAGACCTCCCATGTTCCTGGATAGGCAGGATCAACATAGTGAAAATGACAATCTTACCAAAAGCAATCTATAGATTCAATACAATTCCCATCAAAATCCCAACACAATATTTTACAGACATTGAAAGAACAGTACTCAATTTCATTTGGAATAACAGGAAAGCCAGGATTGCCAAATCAATTTTGCTCAACAATAGAGCCTCAGAAGGCATCACCATACCTGACTTCAAGCTATACTATAAAGTTACAGTCATAAAAACAGCCTGGTACTGGTATAAAAACAGACTTATAGATCAATGGAATCAAATTGAAGATCAAGACATTAAACCACACACCTATGAACACCTGATCTTTGACAAAGAGATCAAAAATATTCAAAGGAAAAAAGATAGTATCTTCCACAAATTGTGTTGGCATAACTGAATGATAGTGTATAGAAAATGAAAATAGATCCAAGACTATCACCCTGCACAAAACTCAAATCCAAGTGGATCAAAGACCTCAGTGTAAGACCATCTACACTGAACTTGATAGAAAAGGAGATGGGAAAAACCATCCAATGCATTGGTACAGGTGGTCACTTACTAAATATAACACCAGTAGCACAGACACTAAGAAACACAATCAATCAGTGGAATCTCCTGGAACTGAGAAGTTTCTGTAAGGCAAAGGACACAGTAATTAAAGCAAAACAACAATCTACAGAATGGGAAAAGATTTTCACCAACCCTATAACTGACAGAGAACTTATCTCTAAAATATATAGAGAACTCAAGAAACTAGAGCTTCAAACCCTATATAACCCAATCAAAACATGGGGTTCAGAACTAAAAAGGGATTTCTCAGCAGAAGAATTACAAATGGCTGAAAGACATTTGAAAAAGTGCTCTACATCTTTAGCCATCAGAGGAATGCAAATCAAAACAACTTTGAGATACCACCTTACACCTATCAGAATGGCTAAGATCAAAAAACACAGATGACAGCCTATGTTGGAGAGGATGTGGAGCAAGGGGAACACTCCTCCATTGTTGGTGGGAGTGTAAGCTTGTTCAGCCACTCTGGAATGCAGCATGGAGGTTTCTCACAAAACTGGGTACCACTCTCCCCTAGGGTCCTGAAATACCACTATTGGGCATATACCCTAAAGACACACATTCACACCCCAATAGCATTAGCTCAACTATGTTCATAGCAGCATTATTCATATTAGCAAGAACCTGGAAACAACCTAGATACTCCTCAACTGAGAAGTGAATTAACAAACTGTGGTACATTAACACAATGGAGTACTGCTCAGCAGTAAGAAAAAATAATATACTAAAATTTGCTAGCAAATGGATGGATTTGGAGAATATCCTCCTGAGGGAGGTCTCATAAACTCAGAAGTGAGGGGATGTACTCACTCATTAGTGGACTTTAAGCAAAACACATTATTTTTTCATTGAAAATGATGGGTGAATAAAGTGACTTACACATACACATATACACACACAAACACACACACACATACACACACACACACACACACACACACACACCACACCAAAACAAAACAAAACTTCTTGTTTTACCATAGAAGAGTTGCTTAGCAGAAATTTATGGTGGCCATAGTGCATCCGTGGGCATTAGCTGTGACCTACTGTGCTTCCTTTATCTGTAGCTGAGCCTAACCTGGCCTGAGAAGCTTTAGATTTTATTTATATTTCATGTATTTTAGAGAAAAGAGAAGTTTTATTACTGCATGGGTCTTTTGTTTTCTATTCTGAATGTTTTGCTTTTTTATATAATGTTTGATATTGATTTTCAATAAACAATAAAAAATAAAAAATTACAGAAAATGAGAAAATTAGAATCAAATTATTTAGAAACATTTCTTAGTTTCCTATGTTCTGAAAAGCTTTAATTAATGTCACAATGGTTTTCTTTAAGGTACAGTCTATAGCTTCTGAAACGGCAGGCCTGGTGCTGATCCTCTTCCTTCCTCCGTCTGCCCTTTGCTCCTTTCTTTTTCCTCTCTCCCTTCATTCATCCATTCATTCCTTCCATTTCTACTGCTTTCTCCTCACCCCTTCCCTATCCCCATATCCAGTTTAATTTAGAAGAAGCAGGATGCTTTATGATCCCCACGGCTACCATTTGATTCCCTTTGGCTCCATAATATATACGGTGGTCTTGCATCTAGCATAACCTTGGAGTGGTTGTGGGTCCTTGACATTGGCATCATGCTTGTGAAGTTTGATATGATTTAGGATGGATCGCAGTCCTTGAACACAGCTGTTCTAAGCTTTTGCTGCATGAACCATACTATTAATTAGCATTGCTTGGACTTTGAATTCAAGTTCTGTGCCTGATGAAGGGGTGACTTCTTTTTTCTTTTCTTTTCTGGTGTGTTCTTTGTTCTGCTTAGCATAGTGTCAATTATTAGTACTGTTTGTGGTGTGGTATAGAGTGGGTCCTTGTTCAATCATACTACAAAGACACTTGTTTAACTATGTTTATAGCAGCTTTAATTGTAATAGCCATAACCTGAAAACAACTAGATGTCCCTCAACTAAAGAATAGATAAAGAAAATGTGGTACATTAACATGATGGAGTATTTGTCAGATAGTAAAATAATGACATCATGAAACTTGAAGGCAAATGGATGGGGAAAAAAGTGAGGAAGTTCAAGCCCCAAAGACAAAAGTGCTATGTACTCATTCTTAGTGGGTATAGATGTAAAACAAAGGATAACTATGTTACAATCTACAGTACCAGAGTGACTAGGTAACAAGGAGGGGTCAAGGTGGGATGTACGGAATGGGAAGTAGAAGACATTTTGTGTGTAAACTAAGGAAAAGTGGGGATGGGAACAAGAGCAGCCAGCCAGCAAAGGCAGAGGGGAGAATACCGAAAGAGACTACAGGAAAAAGGGCAGCATTTCAGGCCCAAGCTGAAACTTGGTGCAAATGAAGCTTCCAGGAATTTACAAATATGACCAACCCCAACTAAGACCCTTAGCAATAATGTATATGTACCTAAACTGGCCATCTCCTGTGACCATGCAAGATTTCAAGAGGAGGGAGTGGGAAACCACTCCAGTTACATAACCTTCAAACTACAGTCTGTACTGCCTATGGGATGTGCTGGGGTAAGAGTGGCTGAGATATTGAGGGAAAGGCGAGCCCACGACTATTCCAGCCTGAGACCCATGCTATGAGAGTGAGCCCATCCCTGACGCTCCCTTGAGCACCAGGACTCAAGCAGGCTGGATGACCCAGATACCTAAGATAGAACCAAACACAACTGGAGAGGGAAAGAAATGTCATCTTGATGATGCCTAATGATGTTCTGCTATACTTATAGATTGGTGCCTATCCTAATTCTTATCAGAGAGGCTTCACTTGGCAACTGATAGAAGTAGATGTAGACCCACAGCTAAATATTAGGTGGACCTCGGGGGAATCCTGTAAAAGTATGAAAGAAAGAATTGTAGGAGTCAGAGAGCTCAAGAAAACTCAAAGAATAAACTAATTTAGGCTCATAGGGGCTCACAGAGACTGAACAACCAGGGAACCTGCATGGAACTGACGTAGGCCCTCTGTATGTGTGTGTGTGTGTGTGTGTGTGTGTGTGTGTGTGTGTGTGTATGTATATATTATAGTTTTGTAGCTTGGTCCTCTTTTGGGACGCCTAACAGTGGGAGCAGGGGCTGTCTTTGACTCTTTTCCTGGGTTTGGAGACACTAAATCTCATATTAAGTCACCTTGCCCAGCCTTAATACAAGTGGAGGTGCTTAGTCTTAGTGCCACTTGATATGCCATATTTTGTTGACATCCATGAGAGACCTGCCTTTTCTGGAAATGATAGAGTGGATTGGGGGTTATAAACAAAATGAGTTGGAGGGAAGAGAGACTGGGAGGAGAGGAAGAAGGGGAAATTGTGGCTGGGATGTATAATAAATTTTTTAAAACATGAATTAAAAAGACAGCAAGAAAAAAAAATCTGATGTGCTTCCATTCTAAATTGCCCATTGAACCTCATATCTAGAATCCACAGAGACACAGGCTATTTTTTTGAACCTTTTAAAATAGATTATCTGTCTTGTATTTCTCTAACCAAGATAGGGAGGCCACAGAATCTATTAAAAAGGTACAAAAAATGGCTTGTGAGTTGCCAAGCTAATTGAATTTTGTTGTTGTTTCTGAGTAAGGGCAGTACTATATGATGTAGCGCAGGCTGTTCCTGAATTTTCTATGCTGCACAGGGCAGGCAAAAGCTGTCAAATTTACAACAATTCTCCTGTCTCAGCTTCCTGTATGCTAAGATTACAGGCATCGGTCACTACCACACTCAATTTCCATTGTTTAAACCAGTGTCAATCTTTTAACTGTACTGGTTTAAGCTGTATTATCTTTGATGTTTTCAGTGACAAATTTGATTATAAATGTATAAATTGATAAACCACCTGTTGTATGTTCACTTGGATTTTGCATGCTCTGCCATCTCCTTGTAATGCCTCTTTACTCACCCTCCAGAGACTCAATTCCATTGTTAATTTTTAGCATTCAAGGTGGACTTTCCCAGATTTTATAGCACATGTTCTTTGTAAGATATTTTCTTTTCGTGTGTGCATGTGTGTGTGTGTGTGTGTATGTGTGTGTGTGTGTGAGAGAGAGAGACAGAGACAGAGAGATAGAGAGAGACAGAGAGAGAGATCATCTGCACAGATATAGAGATGATGTGCTTTTTAAAATCACTCATTTTAAAATATTTTTTCCCTAGGATCAACTAACTAATTATTATAGTTTCTGTTGAGAAAGGTGTCTCTGAGCATGTTATCATGTGTTCTTTGACCTAGGCCTTATTTTAGTTTTTATTTTCCCATATCCAGGTTAACATTTAAAAAATGGTTAGAAATGCCACATCAAGTACTTCTGAAGAAACAGCTGAAATCTAAATTTGAAGTCTACATATACAAGTTTTTATGTACATGTTGTTTCTTCTTCTGCACAAATCAGAGATGCTTCTGAAGACACTTGATGCCAGCACATCAACCCTTTGGATTAACACTGGTCAATAATTTGGGTTTTAGAGGAACATGGATCTCGAGTACCTTGGGGATTTATCCTTTGAAAGACTGGGATCCAAGAGCCTAACCTCACTCACTGCTCACTTTCATGGCTCTAATTTTCCTCCGTGCCTTTTGTCAGTCTTCTGACAAGTCTTAAGACTTGAGGCTATAGCTTTCACTTTATTTAGAGAAAAATGGAATGTGTTTTTCTTGTTGTTGCTTTTAGGTGATTTTCTTGAAATGTTCACTTAATGACTTCATTTTCAAATGGAAAGCTGATTAAGAAGTACAACCTATACTTTATTCCATGATTAAAATTTCAATGTGTTCAATACAACTTGTACATTTCTCATCTTCTGAAACCCATTGTCTTATAAAGAATACATATTTAAAAAGTATTAATACTATTCAGAATATACTAGGATAATTATAATTTTTCAAAATCTTTTTGATCCATTGATGCAATAAAATGTGTTAGTATACACTTAAATTCTCCCTGCAGTTTTGTAATAAATTGTCTTGAAAAGCTAATAAAGTGAAAAAAGTTACAGTAATTGAGTGTTTAATATTCAACTTTATTGTTATACATTTAATAAATATTACTAAATATTTTATGGATGCAATGTTTTGAAATTTTCACTGAAATTCCAAGACATTTAATAGTATTAACTCTTCATAATTGAAGAGATGAAGACACACCAAGGTTAGACCATTCAGAGACTTCACAAAGCAGTCTAAAATTTCAAACAGGCTAATTGCCCTTTAAGTCACTTTTTATTATTTTACTGTATTAGTATATTTAATACTACATTTAATTTTAGCAGTCTTCAGCATTTCCCATGTTGCTTCTATTGCAGTCATTGATTTGAATTTGGTTTTTTCTCCTTCAATAGGCTATGTTTAGTTTTATTTATTTTAGAACTTATTTCCTTTCATTGCAATATACTGTGTTTCATAGTGTTGTCTCTGTAGGTTACATAGTTGCCTTCATCTCACATCCAGTAATGAGATGAAAATGCTAACACCAAAGGTGCTCTGTAATGTTCAACTTGATCTTTCTCAGGGTCTTTTGATTTTATCAGGCCAGAGTCCACTGTGCCTCTTTCAAAAAATACACCCAAATATCAATGTTTTGCTTTTGTTTGAATATATTTTCATGATTGATTTTGATTAATAATTTTTTAAAACTTCTCAAAATGTATTATAACTTGTGACTTATTTATCTTGATGTGAAAAGCCTAATGTATATCAACTTCTATTTCTTTTAAATTATTGCTTTAATTCAAAGGCATGCATTTTTTTAGCTTCTGCTGTTTTTTACACTATAGTCATTTCAATGCCATTATTTTCTAAATAGCTTGCAATTATACCCTTGATTTTCCTTTTAATTTTTTTTCTTGTGTCAGTTTTTAAAGTATACTTTCATTGTTTAATGCTGGCTTTATTGAATTATTATCAAAGAAAATGGAACATAATTTCTACCTTGGAGAACTAACATGGGTTTTATAGTCATAGAATATAACCAATTTAGGTAAATGATCTGTAATCTTTAAAAATGAGATAGATTTTAATATGCAAAATTCTGTTCTACAGAAAAATCTCAAGTGGCTGAAAGACACTTAAAGAATTGCTCAACATCTTTCGCTATCAGAGAAATGCAAATCAAAACAACTCTGAGATAACATTTTACACTTGTCAGAGTGGCTAAGATCAAAAACACTGATGACAGCCTATGCTTGAGGGGATATGAAGTAAGGGGAACAGTCTTCCATTGCTGGTGTATAGCCACTTTAAAAATCAGTAGGATAGTTTATCAGAAAACTGGGAACCACTCTACCTAATTATCCAGCAGTACCACTATTAGGCATATACCCAAAAGATACATATTCCTGCCAGAGGGGCATTAGCTCAACTATGTCCACAGCAGCATTATTTATAATGGCCAGAACCTGGAAACAACGTAGATGTCCCTAAACTGAAGAATGAATTAAAAGTTATGGCATAGTTACACAATGGAGTACTATTCAACAGAAGAAAAAGACATTCTGAAATTTGCAGGCAAATGGAAATATCTAGAAAATGTCATCCTCAGTGAAATAACACAGGCCCAGAAAGATAAACATGGTATGCACTCACTCATAAGTGGATCTTAGACACAAAGCAAAGGATAACCATAATATAATCCTCAACCTCTGAATTAGATAACAGGCAGTAACTTAAAAGACACATACATGGATCCCCCTGGGAAGGAGAAATAGAGATGATCTAATGAGTAAATTAGACCATAGAAAGGAGGGAGCAAGAGAAGGTAGGAAGAGAACATGAGAGAATAGTATGGATGAGTTTGGGGAATGATAGAAAGGGAGAACAATGAAATAGAGATCTTGATAGTGGGATTAGAGAGAAACTTAGTGCTAAGAAAATTCCCAAGAACTCACAAAGATGACCCAGGCTAAGACTCCAAGCAATAGTGGAGAGGGTCTTCCCTTATAATCAAATGGTGACCATTCTAATTGTCAATATAAAGCCTTCATCTAGGAAATGGTGAAAGAGCAGATGACTGAGTAAATCCATAGCTATGCATTGAATCAATCTTCCAGTCCAGCTGAAGACAGAGAGGAGAGATAATGTGAGCAAAGGACTCAAGATTATGAAGAGTAAATCCACAGAGACTGTCGACTTGTGTCATTGGGAACTCTGAAATAACAGCTGGAGAACCTACATGGGACTGCACTAAGCCCTTTAAATGTGGATGACAGAATGTATTCCCGGTACATAAACTTGTTCTTAGAACCTATTCCCTACAGAGGAACACCTTGCTCAGTCTTATTATTGGGAAGAGGGGGGAGTGGGCTTGGTCCTACCTCAACTAGCTTTGCTAGACAGCATTGACTCACCCTGGGAATTCTTACCCTCTCTGAGGAATCAATGAGGGGATGGGGTGTGCAGAAGTTGGGGAAGGACTGAGAAGAAAAGAGGGAGGGAAAACAGTGGTGTGTTTGTTAAAAAAATTAAAGAAAAAAGAAAAAAATGTGTTCTATGCATAATTGTGCATTGTGTATGATTGATTCCTCTGTATACTGTTTATATGAGCTACTCTCCCTGAAATCCTGTCAAAAGCCCAACTGTTCTATTAAATTTTCATATTTTCTTGTGTACATTTTAATCTTTCTTGATAATTCTGATGATGTTTCTTACTATATTTTAATACTGTTGTATTCTCTTCTGGAGTGGTTGTGACTTTCCATTTAAATGGCCTTCTTGTACATTTAATTTTAGTAGTGTAAGTGTCATCATTTTTGATAAATACCTTGAAAATCTCTGGTAGTGGGTAACTCTGACCATGCAATCAAGCCAAATTAAAAGTCCAGGTTTAATGACTAAAGCATCCCCAGGAGATCTCATGGGAAGAGGAAAAGTTGCACCACACGTGTACAGACTGCACCTTAAATACCCTGTAGGCGAGGTCGTGAGGGGCTCTGGTAGAAGAGCCATTGCTTGGTGGGCTTTCTGAGGTTTGGAAAGGAAGCATTGCTAAGGCACAAGTTCCAGCTAAACATTTTCTTTTAATTTGATTTGATTGAAACTATGTCTGTTATAGTTTTCCAGCTCAACTTTTTTCCTTGACATACTATGTCATTCTTTCTTCTCTCTCTCTCTCTCTCTCTCTCTCTCTCTCTCTCTCTCTCTCCCTCTCTCTCTGTCTCTCTCTCTCACACACACTATGTACACATACACAGTGTTGCATTTATTATTGTGAATAGTAGCCATGCATTTGCAATATGACCTTATCAAACATGATAATCAATTTTAATCTTTTAAAAAGCAAAACAGAAGGACTAGTTTCAGATAACTGTCATACTTAAAAGCATACTGGGGTAGGTTTGTTGAAGATGGCTGCCCGCTACCTTGGCGATAACAAAAGTTTTTCATAAAAATATTAGAGGTACTCGTGACCACAGAAATTAGATGCTACCAGAGCCTTTGTGTCTTGACAGCTTATAGTAGCTCACTCCAGGAAGAGGTACGTGTTTCTGAGCCAGGAGATAGTGATCGGAGTCTATCCCATAAGCAGGTGGTTCCTTATAGGGCCACACAAGAAACTCTGACAGTTGAGGTGCCAGATGTGATCAAACTAGGGTTCCTATGCTCAATTCTGCCTGAATCAGTCCCCTTCGGGACCTAGCACAGCTAGTGCAGTTCTCTGAATGACTGAGTCATGCTTTGCAGTCTGCAAACAATACATTCTCAACAGCAGTGCCTTGTGGGAATGAGAAAGAGAGTCACAGCCACGGAACTCTCACTCCAGGGAGTTGTGCACATCCTTCAGACTAACCATCTTGGGAATGAGAAATTCCTTATGGCTTCTGATCCCCAGAGAGGAAGGTAGCTACCAAGCCTCCTGTCAATGTGTTGTTTGTTAGCAAGACTAATTAGTTGGAAAAGTAAGAAATGTGGATGGTTACAGCCAAACATGAAGTTGTACTCACAAAGTGAGATATCATGATATCATCTTTATATTCTAATTGTCATTGCTTTAATGCTTAAAAATACTTGACTTTAATTTATCTGACCAGGATTCAACATGTCTTTATTCATCTGAGCAAATATCTCTTATTTATTATTGTTTCTTTTGTTTCTTTAAATTTATTTATTCTCTGTTTCCCTCTCCCCCTGCCTCTTTGCCTCCCTCCCCCCCCCTCCCTGTTACATGTGTGCTTGAGGCAGCCAGAGAATAACTGTAAGACTCAATTTGTTAGCATTCAGGCATTTACACTCACCTGCTCTCAGGAACCTAGTAGGACAGGTCAGCAGCAGCCGCAGCCAAGATATAATACTGTAGCTGCTTCAACAACCAAGTAGAGCACTCCTCCTATGTACATGCTCTACATCCCCTTATAGGAGGCAAGCCTTTCTCCTCCCCACCCACTCCGTTTCCTTCTGCTCTGACCCAGAGGCTGGCTCTGTACCTCACTTAGTAAACCTCTCATATGAGCTCTGTTGCATGGTGTGAGTTTGTGGTGCCCCTGGCCAAGGTCACTTTCCCCCCTAAACTATTACCCAGTTCTCTCCTTTCCCTATGTGAGTTCTGGGGATTGAACTCAGTTCACTGGGCTTGTCAGCAAGCTCTTTTATCCACTGAGTTATCCCCTCCCACCTCTCTGTTATTTCTCTTTTGCTGTCTTTCATTTATTTTTGTGTTATCTATTTAAGGAAGAATTATATCTTTTTATCATTATTTACTATTATGTTAATATTCTTTTGAATAATCAGTGAATTATTTTTACCTTCTCTGTCAATTTATTAGATTGACATTTTGGCTATGGCTACATTCTTTTTAAAAATCTCTATATAGTCCTCATTGATTTTAGAATATTTTCTTCAAAATAAAATCTCAACCAACAAGGGAGCCAGATTCCAATGCAAACACACAAAGATCAGTTTACTTTTTTGGACAGGTTTGAACCCAGTCCAGTGTTTTAATGCAGAGGAGAGAATTTGGCTCCAAGATCAGGGATAGGAGTGTTTTGAAGGAAAGAAATTTGCAAGTTGGGTGTTACATGTCTTGGCATTTCAAGATTGGGTAAAGGGATATGAGATAGAGTAATTCTTTGAAACTATTGGTTAAGCTTTTGGAGCAAAACTAAGTTTTGGATCTATTGGCTGTCAAGGGCAGTCCTGAGAATTTTTTCTAGATTCTTTTTATATCTGAACCCTGCCCCCAGGCACTAGATGGTCTAAAAAAATTAATCTTTCCCTAAGATAAAATTTTGTAAAGGTGAGTTTATGCCTTCACACATTTTCATGTATAAAATATTTTCTTAAGATTTCAGCACACATTGCAAATTCTGTACAATGCTCTACTAGTTGTACAGAAAGTCCACACTAGATAAAATCCTTTACCTTGATTGCTTCATGATGACTCCTTTTCTGATCTGTGCTTTGGAGTCAGAAGTCATGCTCTATTTGTCCACAGGACACTTTCCCCCTAAGTACCATCATGCTTTCCTTTCAAATGTAGAGGATGTTCTGGTCCTCAGCAAAGGTTTTCCCTCTTCAGAAAGATTTGTGTCTAAAAAAAGATCCCATCAGTAGTAGTGTTTTTTCCTGAAGATGAATTCACACAAATGTAAGTTTCTGGATCCTTCTTGTTTCAAGCAGTGATGAGAATTTTTCCATCCAAAAATATGCATTAAATTTTTTGTCAAAAAGGGTAAATGAGATACTATGGTTTTTCTGCAAATATCAGATATTCTGTAAAAGATTATTTAACAAATATATCTCTCTTATGTATTATTCCATGCCTGCTATACTTATTGCCTGTCACAGAAACTGTGACCCTTTATTATTTATTCTCTAGCTGAATTCCCATCATAAAATACACAAGAGCTCTTTCATACCTATTAGGACCTGAAATAACTTTGCTTATGAGATTAGGTCAGCTCATTTATAGTATGATAGCTTCTTGGATTATTTGCTTCTCCTTACCATTTTAAGTTCTCAGGCTCCTATATATCTAGACCTTAATGTACAACACCTTTTCTTTATAACTTATTTCCACTCATTTTTTCCTTTGGGAGACAAACCTGCCTAAATATCTTTGTTTTTAAATATTTTTGTTTAATAAATTTTACTTTTGAGAGTCTAATATAATTATACAATTTCTCTTTTCTCCCTCTAAACCTTTATTTATGATCACTCACATTACTTTCCTTCAATGCACTTCCTGTTTACCCAGGTAATACTATATTTTTCTGTCGCCTTTGATGGAGTTAAAAATGAGATAAGTATAGTTATAGTTTTCCTTCGTTCTTTTTTTTATTAATTTTTTCTTTATTTATTTTGTATTTATCAAGAAAAACAGTAAATTGAATTTAAAATGCTGATAAGATAACAATAACTATAAAGAAAATAAAAATCATAAGCATGACTTATCAAGGGTGATAATGCAAATAATTTGCTACACATAAAATTACTTTGTGTTCAGCTTTCCCTAAGAATTTTTTTCCCATCCCTGTATATCCTTATTTAAGGTCCCTTCCCCCTCCCACCACATCAGGTCATTTTTTCTTCTCCACAACTCCCCATCCCCTCCCTGGGCAGGGAGCAGACAGTCCCATGGTCCCACTGATCCAATAATGCTTAGTTCAGTCTCCACTCCTGGCAAATCCAGTTTTGTCTCCCCTCCCTCAAGAGTGAGTCAGGTGTTACTCTAGGTGGAGTGGGATTCAAAGGGTCAGTCCAGGGTGTTTCTGATCCCAAGCTGTTCAGTGGTTGTAGTTTAAAGCTTGGGCATGCTTGACTTTTTTATTGTTAGTTTGTTTAGAGACCACTAATGAGTGAGTACATCCCCTGCATATCTTTCTGAGTTTGTGATACCTCTCTCAGGAGGATATTCTCCAAATCCATTCATTTGCCTGCAAATATTAGGATATTATTTTTTCTTACTGCTGAGTAGTACTTCATTGTATAGATGTACCACAATTTGTTAATCCATTCTTCAGTTGAGGGACATCTAGTTTGTTTCCAGGTTCTTGCTATTACAAATAATGCTGCTATGAACATAGTTGAGCTAATACCTTTGGAGTGTGAATGTGCATCTTTAGGGTATACACCCAGAAGTATTATTGCTGGGTACTTGGAGAGATTGATTCTCAATTTTCTTAGAAACTGCCATATTGCATTCCAAAGTGGCTGAACAAGCTTACACACCCACCAACAATGGAGGAGTGTTCTCCTTGATCCACATCCTCTCCAACATAGGCTGTCATCTGTGCCTTTTATCTTAGCCAATCTAACAGGTGTTAGGTGGTATCTCAAAGTTGTATTGATTTGCATTTCTCTGGTGGCTAAAGATGATGAGCATTTTTTCAGATGCCTTTCAGCCATTCGTAATTCCTCTGCTGAGAATTCCCCTTTAGGTCTGAACCCCATTTTTTGATTGGGTTATTCAAGGTTTTGGGCTCTAGATTCTTGAGCTCTTTATATATCTTAGAGATTAGTCCTCTATCACTTGTAGGGTTGGTGAAAATCTTTTCCCATTCTGTAGGCTGTCATTTTGTCCTATGACAGTGTCCTTGGCTTTACAGAAGCTTCCTAGCTTCAGGAGATCCCACTTATTGGTTGTTGCTCTTACTGCCTGTGCCACTGGTGTTATATTTAGGAAGTGGTAACCTGTGCCAATTCGTAGAAGTGTATTTCCCACTTTCTTTTCTATCAAGTTCAAAGTGACTGGGTTTATGTTGAGGTCTTTGATCCACTTGGATTTGAGTTTTGTGCAGGGTGACAGGCTCAGATCTATTTGCATTTTTCTACACACTTCCATCCAGCTATGCCAACCAACACCATTTGTTAAATATACTATCTTTTTGCCATTGAATGTTTTGGGCCTCTTTGTCAAAGATCAGGTGTTCAAAGGTTTTTGGGTTAATGTCTGGATCCTCAATTCTATTCCATTGATTCACAAGTCTGTTTTTATGCCAGTACTAGGCTGTTTTTATTACTGTAGCTGTATAATAAAATTGTTTGGGCAATCCTGGCTTTCCTGTTATTCCAAATGAAATTGAGTATTGCTCTTTCAAGGTCCAAAAAATATTGTGTTGGGATTTTGATGGGCAGTGCATTGAATCTGTAGAGTGCCTTTGGTAGAATTGCATTTTTACTATGTTGATCCTACCAATCCAGGAACATGGGAGAGCTTTCCATTTTCTGATATCCTCTTCAATTTCTTTCTTCAATGATTTAAAATTTTTGTCAAATAGATCTGTTACTTCTTTGGTTATAGTTACTCCAAAGTATTTAATACTATTTGCAGCTATTATGAAGGGTAACGTTTCAACTTTCTTTTTCAGCTCTTCTCTCATTAGTGTATAGAAGGGCTACTAATTTCTTTCAGTTAATCGTGTATCCTGCTACATTGCTGAAGGTGTTTATCAGCTGTAGCAGTTCCTTGGAAGAATTTTGTGGGTCACTTATGTATACAATCATATCATCTGCAAATAGAGATAGCTTCACTTCTTCTTTTCCAATTTGTATCCCATTAATCTCTTTTCGTTGCCTTATTGCTTTAGCTAAAAATTCGAAAACTATATTGAATATATGAGGGGAGAGAGAACATCCTTGTCTAGTTCCTGATTTTAGTGGGATTGCTTTGAGTTTTTCTCCATTAAGTTTGATACTGGCTGTCAGCTTCTTGTAAATCACCTTTATTATATTTAGGTAATCTCCCTGTATTCCTGATCTCTCCAGGGCTTTAATGATAAAGGTGTGTTGGATTTTGTCAAAGGCTTTTTCAGCATCTAAAGATATGATCATATGGTTTTGTTACTTTAGTTTGTTTATATGATGGATAACATTTACAGTTTTTGGTATGTTAAACCAGCCCTACATTTCTGGGATGAAGCCTACTTGGTCGTGGTGGATGATATCTTTTATATATTGTTGTATATGGTTTGCCAAAATTTTGTTGAGAATTTTCGCATCAATATTCATGAGGAAATTGGTCTGTAATTCTCCTTCTTTGTTGTGTTTGAGTGGCTTGGGTATTAGGGTGATTTGTGGCCTCATTGAAGGAATTTGGCAATATTCCTTCAGTTTCAACCGTGTGAAATAGTTTGAGGAGTAGCGGTAGTAATTCTTCTTTGAATGTCTGATAGAATTCGGCACTGAAACCATCTGGACCAGGGCTTTTATTTTTGGGGAGGTTTTTAAGGACAGCTTCAATTTCCTTAAGGGTTATAGGCCTGTTTAGGTAAGTAATCTGATCTTCATTTAATTTTGGTAGATGGTACCTGTTCAGGAAGCTGTCCATTTCTTCTAGGTTTTCCATTTTTGTGGAATACAGATTTTCAAAATATGATCTGGTAATTCTCTGTATTTCTTGGGGGTCTGTTGTTATGTCCCCTTTTTCGTTTCTGATTTTGTTGATTTCAACACTCTCTCTGTGTGTTTTTTGATTAGTTTGGCTAATGGCTTATCTATCTTGTTAACTTTCTCAAAGAACCAACTCTTAGATTCATTGATTCTTTGTATTGTTCTTTTTGTTTCAATTGTATTGATTTCAGCTCTAAGTTTGATTATTTCCTGACGTCTACTCCTTCTAGGTGAGTTCGCTTCTAATTGTTCTTAGGCTTTCAGCTGAGCTGTTAGTTCTCTAGTGTGGGATTTCTCTAGGCTTTTCATATAGGCATCTAGCTCTTTGAATTTTCCTTTTAAGACTGCTTTCATTGTGTCCCACAAGTTTGGATATGTTGTGGATTCATTTTCCTTAATTTCTAGGAAGACTTTGATTTCTTTCTTAATTTCTTCCTTGACCCAGTGATGGTTCTACTGAGTGATGTTTAGTTTCTATGAGTTGGTAGGCTTTCTTTGAGTTTTGTTGTTGAACTCTAACTTTAGGCCCTGGTGGTCCGTTATGTTACAAGGGATTATTTCCATTTTTTTTGTATCTGTTGATATTTGCTTTATGACCAATTATGTGGTCAATTTTGGAGAAAGTTCCATGAAGAGGTGAGAAATATGCATATTCCTTTTTGTTTGGGTGGAAGCTTCTGTAGATATATATTAAATCCATGTGCACCATAACCTCTTTTAGACTCCTTATTTCTCTGTTGAGACTCTGTCGGGTTGATGTATCCAGGGTTGAAAGTAGGGTATTGAAGTCTCCCACTATTAGGGTATAAGAATATGTGTGAGAGTATTCTGAGTGAATCTGATGTGTGATTCAAGCTTTAGCAGTGTTTCTTTTACATAAGTAGGTGCCCTTATATTAGTGGCATAAACATTCAAGATTGAAATCTCCTCTTGACCAATTTTTCCTGTGATGAATAAGTAGTGACCATCTTGGTCCCTTTTTATTGCTTTTAGCTTAAAGTCTACTTTGTTAGATATTAGGATTGCAACCCCCGCTTGTTTCTTAGGACCATTTGACTGGAAAATCTTTTCCCAATTCTTTATTCTAAGCCTGTGTCTGTCCTTGAGGTTGAGGTGTGTTTCTTGTAGGCAACAGAAGGATGGCTTCTGTTGTATCCATCTTGTTAGTGTGTCACTTTTTATAGGAGAGTTGAGTCCATTGATATTAAGGGAAATTAGTGACCATTGATTGATATTTCCTGCCTATTTTGGTGGTAACTTGTTTGTATTTCCTTTCTCTGGGATATTCTTCTGTGGAATTATTGATTGTTTGTGATTTTGTGGGTGTATCTGGGGTCCTTAGGTTGGAGTTTTCCCTCTAATACTCTCTGTAGTGCTGGATTGGTAGATAGATATTTTTTCAGTCTGACTTTGTCCTGAAATATCTTGTTTACTCCATCTATTGTGATTGATAATTTTGCAGGGTATAGTATTCTAGTTTGGCAGTCATGCTGTTTTAGCGTCTGTATAACTTCTGACCAAGCCCTTCTAGCTTTCATCGTTTCCATTGAATAGTCAGGCATTATATGTGAGTTGTCCCTTTTCTTTTGCAGCTCTTACAATTTTTTCTTTGTTCTGTATGTTTTGTGGCTTGATTTTAATGTGGCGTGCTGACTTTTTTTGGGTGGTCATATTTGTTTGATGTTCTGTAAGCTTCTTGTATCTTTATAGGCATTTCCTTCTTCAGGTTAGGGAAGTTTTCTTCTATGATTTTATTGAAGACATTATCTGCACCTTTAAGCTGGTATTCCTCTCCTTCTTCTATTCCTATTATTCTCAAATTAGGTCTTTTCATGGTATCCCAGATTTCTTGAACATTTTGAGTTATGGCTTTTTAGTTTTACTATTTTCTTTGACTGATATATCTATTTGAGCTACTGAGTCTTCCACTTCAGAGATTCTATCTTCCATTTCTTGAACTCTGTTTGTTATGCTTGTATCTGTGGTTCCAGCTTTTTTCTTCAGATTTTCTATTTCCATCTTTGCCTCATTTTATGCCTTTTTTATTGCTTCTATTTCAGCTTTTAGTTCCTGGCATGTTTCTTTCATAGATTTGCTCATCTCTTCCAATTTTTTGTTTGTATTTCCTTCTATTTCTTTAAGGCTATTTTTCATATCTTTGAGAGCTTCGATGATCATCAAAAAGGAATTTTTGGTGTTGCTTCCTTCTGTTTCCTCTTCTTTGCTCAATTCAGGTCTTGTATTTGTAGGATTGCCACTTTCTTCTGGAGTTACCTTGTTGTTCTTTATATTATTATGTAAGTTTTTGCACTGGTTTTTGCCCATGGCTTTAGTGGTTCACGATTAGGTGGCTCCTGGTCAGTTGTGTCACTTGGGCTTGTGTGTCTCCTGTGACCTCTGAGGAAAAGGTCTGCTCAATCACTACTTCTGCACTGTGCAGGGGTCTGAATTTCAAGTCTTCAATCTTTCTCTGTTTGACTAATAGAGGCGGGGTAGTGGCCTTGCAAACTCCCTCAGCAGCAGCTGGGGGGACCATGACAGGCAGAGTATATCTCCACCTGGTCCAGAGTGGGCTGGGACACGCTCTGCAGATAGCACTCCTGTCCTGGAACCAGAACCAGAACCGACAGGAGCTCAACTCTCCTCTCCCTGGCAGGGATACAGGCGCTCAGGCCTGCTGAAGCCTCCTCACCTCTGGGCAGGGGAGGGGGGGGGTCGGGACGGGATGGGACACCGTGACAGGCAGAGTATCTCTGCCTGCTCCAGAGTGTGCTGGGACACCATTTTTCCTTAGTTCTAATAAAAGGCAAACTAGATATGAAACTCTGAACTCACAAAGATAAGTTAGATGACAGAATATTTATTATAATTTTGTTAAACACAAATAGACTAGATATTCTTATTGTAATTCTTGCTTGATAACTGTAGCATAAGGTTTCTAGCCCTCTCTGGCCCGAGGTCTAGACCTGTCCATGGCTGCTTTTACCACCCCCCAAATGACTCAAATGCTTACATTAATTTTATCCTGCTTGGCCTATGTCTCAGGCATATACCTAGCTAGCTCTTTCTTCTTAATTCAACCCATCTGTCTTGCTGCATGGCCTATGGCTTACTTATTTTGTTACATGTTGATTTTTTGGTGGCTGGTCAACCTCTCTCTTAACTCTGCCCCCTCCTACCTATGCTCTGATTTCCTTGCCTATGGTGCCTGATATAGGCCAAAATAGTTCCTTTATTTAAAGAATTGTATTTACAGCATACAGAAAGACATTCCAAAATCAGATAACTGTTTTCTTATATGTAATCTTGGTATATTGACATTGAAACCTTTCTTTTCAATTTGGCAGAAAAGGAAAAGTGAAGTAGGATGTCTCTCTGTATGCTCTAACTTACTATCCAATAATAAAGGAACTGTCTTGGCCTATGACAAAACAGCTCAGAGGCAGGAGGAAAATACAAGCATAGATAAAGTGGAAGAAGGGTGGAGTCAGAGAGAGACACTGTAAGCTGTCACCAAGAGAAAAGATGGAAATGTACAGGCAAGCCATGAGTCACATGTGAAAATTTAGATTAGTAAAAATGGGTTGAGTTAAGATGCAAGAGATTGCTAGCAATAAGCCTGAGCCATAGGCCAAATACCATGTTATTAATATAAGCATTTAGTGGTTATTTGGATCTCAGCAGCTACAGAACTACAGGTCTGGATGTTGGGTAGGATGGTCCCAAAACTATTGGCAACATCCATTCATATCTCATGGCATTTATTCTCTGAAAATATCGATCAATACCTCAGGAATCTTTGGGATTTGACCAATAAAACATGTCATAAATTGCACACTGCTCAGCGATCTGTGCATTAACTGGTGCAGTGTTTTATTTTGGTCAGACATTTTCTTTCAGGAAAGTTTGACTGCTAGAATCTGTTTCTAGTTTTCAAAGTTTATTAGGAGATGTATTTTCCCTGGCTTCTTGCCTTACAAACATTAATCACTGGGTCACTCACTCTACTGATTATTTTCCAACACAATGGCTCTGTAACACAATGTAAAACTATGGCTTTTCTTTCTTTTTTTAACTTTCTTTTTTAAATTTTTTTAAACATACCCACCATTATTTCCCCCCTTATTTTGTAACACAATGTAAAACTATGGCTCTGCCTAGTGTTTATTCTCCTTGTACATGGATGGGCTCACCAGATTTCTTGACTACATAGTTTTCTCTCTATAATGATAATAGTGTAGTCATCAGTTTGATTATAGGGAAAAGCCAGTTTATGCACCCACACACACATACACTATTTCTTAGGATCTTAGATGAGGTCATCTTTGTGGGTTTGAAGTATTTCCCTAGTATTATGTTTCTCTCTAACCCCACAAGATAACCTCTACCAAGATCAAGATGTCTATTTGGATATTTTCCCTCTTTGGTCCTACCTGCCCCCACTCAATCATCACATTTCCTCATGTTCTCTTTCTATCTCTCCTAGCTCCCTCCCCATATGATCCCAAATTTACTCAGTAGATCTTATCTATTTCCCCTTCCAGGGGGATAAGTGGATGTACATGAACTGGTTCCTTGGACCCATTCCCTACAAAGAATTACTTTGCTCAGCCTTGATATGGGGAGGGGTTGATTCTACTTCAACTGGTTATGCCAGACTGACTCACCTTCTCTGAGAAATGGATGGTGGGATGGGATGGAGGCAAGCTATGGCATGACTGGAAAGAGGGGAGAAGGAAATAATGGTGGATATGTTAAAAAAAATTAAAAAGAAAGTTAAAAAAAGAAAGAAAAGACAGTGTCTTCAATAAATAGTACTGGTTAAACTGGGTGGCTCTATGTAGAAAAATAATTTATTTCTACCCCACGCTCTGTCAAAGATTGGTGGAACAAAAAGAAAAAAACAGGAATTATTAATATTCATTCAACCTATCTTTGAGGCAAGCCACATTTTTCTTAGGGATGTTCTTCATACACCATGTCATGTACTAAGGACATCTGATTCTCCTCAGGTTCTATGAATCACTAAGACTTTAACGGATTTGTAAATGATGGGCACATAAAAGCTGACAAAGGACCCATTATCAATGCGTATGAATAATTGCAATTGTGATGTGTTCTCTCAGCCAGAACTGCTATTTGAACTATTTATTCATTGAAAAATTATTAAATGAAGTCCATATGCAAAGAGCTCTTTTAGCAAGATGTTGGCAATAGCAAATTAAACAAAGCAGATCAGACCCTCATGTCTTACAGAATCTACAAACTTCTGGGCAAAGGCTTCAAATCATTTATATGTAAAATAGAATTGGAATTTACTGCCCACAACTATGACTAATGAAATAAATCCAGACACATAGAGGGAGGAGAGTGGTATATACCCTGGAACCCAGTAAGCTTTTTTTTTTTTTTTTTTTTTTTTTTTTTTTTTTTTTTTTTTTTTTTTTTTTTTTTTTTTTTTTTTTTTTTTAAAGAAGGATTGCTAAGAAAAACAAATACAAAAGGAGGAATTATGCATGACAGAGACTATGTATAAGATGAATTGTCAAAAATAGTTACTATATGGCCCTTTGTAAAAAATGTCTGCCAATTCCATATGATTAAGTGTGACACTTAAGTGCTTCTGTTGATTTCTGTCCTGATTTTCTCACAGCATACCTCCTTATTTAACGCATCCCCTAACTGACTTGGATTCTCTATCCATACAGTAGCCCTCGAATTTACTCTAAATCTGGGAGACTAAGCACATCCTGGTACTCACATGAGTTTTAAAGCTCTATTTCTTAGTGGCCTAATCCTATTATTTTGCAGTTTTTATTATATTCTATCCAACTTCCATTGCCAATATCTGCATTTTTTTTGCATGAGTGTTTGTTTTCCAAAATGGTAAAAGATGACCCTACTTCTATTTATAGAATTGGAGGAATGCCAAGGATTTAAAATCAAAGTTAATTACATGAGGGAGCAGGCTCCAGATTGAGTGTATGAATACCTTGGCTCTCTTACCCACTAGGTAAGATAATTACGTCATCTTTAGTAAAATCCTCCTGCTTGTCTGTGAGGCTGAGCTGTTTGCTCATGTGACTCACTTAATGATGTACTATTTTTTGGCTTTCTTCCTTTCCCTTTATCACTGTTCTCTTCTGCTGTGTAGCCCTTTCCTCCAATGTTAAAAACCTCCATCTAGGAGAGAAACTGCTTAGGTCATGGAATGTAAAGAAAGAGAAATTGAAATGACAGGATATTTTAGGACAGGATGTTTACATAGAAGGGAAATAATAGGATGCTCTAGGGACAGGTGTCCCATTCCACCATGAAGGGGAACTCCATCAAAGCAGGAAGGAAGTGCCTGAAACTGACCAGATTCACAAGGTCCTCTGCCATTCCCAAAAGTATGTAAGCAGTTAAAATGGATGAGTTATTCTAAAGTGAGTCAAGCTGCTAGGAAGATTTTGCACAAGCCCAGCTACATGGAAGAGCCAGAGACCAGACCAGCAGCCAGGAAGAGGCAAAGACCAGCCAAACATCCGAGAGAAACAAAGGCTGGGCGAGCTGCCTGGAGGAGCCTTAGACCAATGAATCACTTGGAAAGGACATTCTTCAACTGTTGAGCTGCTTCAGTCTGTACAGTGTGATCCAGGTTTTAGGATTTTTGTGAACTGTCACCCATGCTCAGGTGAACCTTAGTAATGCAGCTTTTTTGAGTCATTTCTGCTGTTGTATATAATCTCTCCACTACTTTTCTATCTATAAGTAACTCAAATAAACTCATTGGCTCAACATATTGGACTTTGGTGGTATCTGTACTTTGGTTTGATGTTACTTCCCCATGTGGGTTAGGAAAAAAATTTTCATGTCTCCCCAGGAATAATCTGTCACACAACACAAGGTCAATGTCTTCTAAAGAAATCATTTAGACAAAGTCCTTGCCCTAGCTTGCTGAAGAAACTCAAACCAATACTGATTTCAGACCTGCTCCTATACAGAAAATGGTACTCCTACAAAATCTTGTGACTCAAAAGCATCACCAGCTTCACTTGCTGGTCCTTGAAATTGCTCCCTGCAGTTATTCATTCTGAGTGCAGCCCAATTCCGTATGGTCTAATGTGTCTATTCTTGACTCTGACATTGCAGATGGGTTAAGCAATTAATTTTGTGATTGGATACCAGTGCTTTTCAGTCGCCTTCTCCAGACTCCTATTAGTGAAGAGACTTCCTAGGTGCCCTCACAATGGAAAATTCACAACCAATAAACACTTGAATCTTAAGATTTACATTGGCCAGGCAGGTTGCAATACCAAGCGCTAATAATAACTCCATTTTTCCTCACACCCTGGCAGAAAATTCAGGCAGCTGTGTCCAATTATGCTGAGCACAGCAAACTCAAACTTATTAAAGGTAGGAAACAGGCTGCTTCAGGATGTGGAAAACTCAAAATAACGTGAGGATAATTTCTCAAGTGTACAGTTAACTCGCTGTTTTTATTTTATTTTAGTTCACAAGCCAACATTAAGTTTCAGTTTCCAAATGTAGGACAGGAAACAAAGTTCTCTTTAATACGCAAAAGTCAAGTCCAAGTTATGAGGTCTGCTTGGAGCCCAACCCAAACCTCCACTGAGCAGTCAGACTAGATAACTCTTCCATTTACAGTTCAGAACAATTCACTATGTAGAGCTTTCTAGTCACTGAGGGATTTTGATTAAAGCTTGACCTGAGCTTTAATGTGAAAAACTAAAGTATAAGGAAAAGAAAGAGGGCAGGGTATTTTAATGTATTGGCACAGTGAGTCTGTCCTGTTTGTGGGGGTGTCTCATGATTTGACTTGCATAAGACAAAGGGAGGTTCGTGTTTTCTTATGATTTAAATTTCTTTTTTCCTTTTGCCACATGTCTTCATCACCCCATCTCTGACTTCTGAGGAGATGATTTCATGAGCGACTTGTTCCATCTCCAAATTCTCTGACAGTGCTCTCCATGAATCTGAGCGTTTTCAAAAATACTGATCCACAGAAACTTTTTCCTTTTCTCTAATGAAAATAATTGGCCCCTCTGCTCACTTTCTCTTTTGAGGGCCAACAAGGGATCAGTCTCTTTTGCCACTTTTTTTGTAACTGAACATCCTTTTCTGCATGCTGAACTATTTTATATCTGTGTGCAAACAATACTCACAGTAAGTTTTCATGATTCCATAAGTTGCAACCTTATTGTGTGTTTAATTTTTCATGCTTCTACCTACTTAAATTAAGACCCTTGTCATATTTTTAAATATGCTTTTTTGGATTGAGATAGATCAGCTGTTGAAATCTAATATTCTTACATTTAAATATACTTCTATACATTTTTATTATAAAATTTTATTTAATGTGTTGAGCTAGGAATATTATGAGCTCTAGGATTCTAAGACTATGTGTATATATTAAATACTAGACCTATATATCATATATGCAATACATAAATAATATACGTGTACATAAGCAGATTTTTGATGAGATAATAAGAAAGTAGTTCATTTTCTCTTAAGTTGTTCATTTCTTGAAGCTTCCCTTGGAAGGAATAAGAAGTATTGTTAAAGTTTGGTGTCCAAGTACTGTTTATTTTTAACTTTTTTTTAACAAATTAAATTTGTGTTTTTATTGTTCAGACTGAGAATGTACAATACACTGACTACATTTATATGAGTTTCCATGGTTTCCAATACTTCAGAAATTGTCCGAGAAAGGAGTGGAATTTTTCTCACCATGCAAAGATGTTTTTCCCTAACTTGTTTGTGCCCACGTAATGTACCAGTTTGAATCGTCTGCTTTTCTCCTTCCCATCTGTGCTGCTTGCAAGAGCTGGAGAGAAAAAGAAAAGAATTAAAAAGGCAGGTGGAAAGGAGATAGGCTTTTCATTTTAGCAGCCGTCAGCTCAAAATTATGCTCTTTGACTTGGTGTCCATGGAAGGTTTTACTTACTCTGCACAGGCAACATCTGTAGTTTGTTTAATTTCCCTAAAATCACTCTCTTGTGAACAGCAGCTTTCATGGAAAAGGCTGGGAAGAGATCAGTGGTTTCCAGAGGCAGAGCTGTCCAAAAAGACTTTGTACAAACAGCTTTGTTTTTGCTTGCTGTTGCTGCTGCTGCTGCTTTTCAGCTATTTCCTTTCTGACCAGTTAGAAGCATCAGATGTGTGTTTTGATTTTGGTGCTTTCAGGCAGGACTATCTCTAGTTCTAGTCCAACTATTGTCTGTACTCTTATTATCTCAGTTCTCATTTTTAAAAAAGCACATCTTTCTCAAGGGATGGTGCCACATACCCTTCATTTCATGTCCCCTTTTCATTTCAGTAGTCCTCATTAGATCCTTTGTCTGTAAGTTTAACTTTTGCAATGTGATAAATTTTAACCTCAGAATAAGCTTCTTGACAGGCACTGTTGTTACACCCATTTCATAAGTAGAATAATTGCAGAAGAACAGTGTGTATATAAAACGTTAAGACATGTCTGTATGGAATTAGACTTCATTCATTTGTTCATCCATTCATTCAGGAAATTCACTGACAACAGGCCTACCACTTGGGTGTTTTATCAGTGCTGAAAACATATCATTGAACAACATAAATGTGGCTTCGGTCTTCATGAAGCCCTTGTTCAATTTGCCCTTATCTAAGGCCATACAGTCTCTAGAGGTAAATTTAATAATAATAAAAAATACTGAGGCATTTTGTTCTTTGTAAGCTGTTCTCTCACATCAGCAATCTGTCTGATATATTGTCTGAGATGAGAGATCCAGTGGTAAAGCCTGCTGAGTCTGCTCAACTTTTTCTATTCTACACTTTCCCACTACCCACAGGCCCACGTTGTATTTGTACACTATCTCATGACCCCCTTAATAACAAGGTCACTGCTGTTACCATAGCCAACTCAAGCATTTATTGTGTAACTCTAGAATTAAAAATATAATCGGAAAGATTGCTTGCTATTTGGAAAGAAAAGATTAAGTGATTGTATGTATGCATGTATGTGTGTGCATGTGTGTGTATATGCATGTGTGAGCATGTGCAAACTTGTCTGTGTGTTTGTGAATTAGTATGTATGTATGGAGGTCATAAGACAATTTCTTTGGGTGCTGGTCTTTACCTTCCATCCTGCCTGAGACAGGAATTTTTGATGTTCTCTGTTGGGCCCTCCAAGCTACCTGGCCTGTGATTTTCATGGACTCTCTTCTTGCATAAAGGTAGGAATAGTAAAATTCTAGCCACACATGTCTGTCTGTGTTGGACTGTGTGTTCTGGGGCTTTCAATTCAGGTCCTCACACTTGTGTAGCATGGGCTTTAGTCACTGAGCCATCTTCAGACCCTCCACCTGACCTCAGACTGTCACTCTAAGAGCAGAAGTGTGTTTGGTGGTGGAGAGAAAGGATGAGGATGAGATCCATCGTGTTGGGGACAATTAAGAAGATATAAGGAGGAAGCACTAATAGCAATCTTGTTATCCTAGGCAGAATGATACCAAAGGCTTCTCTGTTTACCTTTGACCTCCTGTCTTAGTTTCAGCTTTAGAAAATGTGTACTTAGCCCTGGAAGTGGTCCTAGGAAGCAGTTGCATGAACTGAATTTGGGAGATTGATTCTCCTGAGCCTAGATGTGAGGATAGGTTGGTTGGTGGCAAAGATGAAGGAAGCAGTGAGTGTTCTTCTGCTTTTATAGTCCTCCATCTTTAGAAGGGTAATGAGTGTAATACCTGAGATTTTCACCTGTGATTACCCAGAGTCAATCTCAGTGAGAGGACTGTCCCTGAATGTGGTTCCATAGGAATCCAAAGATGCCCTAGAGGACTAATTATAATGATAATGTGCTGATCATTACTGACACTTTAAGAGTCAAGATGGCAGGCTTAGAGAATTGATAACCAATTTAATGTAATGAATACATAAGAGTCAATGATCCTCCTGGCAACATTTAAACAGAACCATTTTACCTCCAGCCAGAGGGCAGACGAACTAAGGACAGAAAGAAGGTATGTTTCAAAAAAACCTAAACCCTGAAACTGACAATTTAATATGGCAAAGAAGAATGGAGTAGACATAATGTGACTCTGGTCTGGATTGATATGTAAGTAGATGGACTTAAATAAATTTACTCTTCAGATCTCACCATCTTTCTGGGCCATATAAGCATCTCACTTTTCTGGGGGATGGGCAGCTTGCCTCACCCTTGGCTTGAAGCTACAGAGAAAATTTTAAAGGCAGGTCTGCCTCAAGGGTTGTTTCTGCCTCCTCTCCTGGCTGCCAAATAATTAACAGAAGACAAATAGCAATAAGTTTTCTGTTTGCCAAGGTATGATGGGACCTCTTAAGCCAAGTAAGTCACAGGCACTGGATATCATGGACTGAGGTTATGATGGGAATTAAGGTGTAGTACAAGAGTAGACAGAGTGACAAATGATAGAGCGCTTGCTGATTTGAGTGTCTCTCCTTCCATTGTAAAGACTTAGCATCTTGATTAGAGTCAAATTGAGTAGATGGTCCTCATTTACTTCTGGGGCAAGCCTTCAAAACTTGGATTTAGTAACAGTTCTTATTAAATGGCACTTTAATAAGGTAACTCTAGAGTTACCTTGCAGGTCCCATGAAAGCCACGAGTAGAAGGCTTCGAAAAATGACATTCTTGGTACTTGCCAGAGTCTACCATCTAAGACGTGAAAGCCCACCAGAGAACTATATCCTTAAGATGAGGGTTGGTGATGGCTGAGTACACACTCCCTATCCAGTATTGGCAGGATAATATGGGTCTCCAGTGACAGTTTGAGAGATCAAGTTGAGGTTGTATTCTGGAGTGGAGCTGACAGGAGAAGATACTGATATGCAGCGGCTAGCCCTCTAATGGAAGCAAAGATGAGCAGAGAGATTCTCAGAGGCCACAGGCACCCTCAGTTACTAAAACCATAGTGAGTATAATTATGCTAATTTGCTGCAAGCCTGGACTAAAACTGAAACAGGAGAATCTATATTTAGGTCTACAGGAGTCTTTTTAAAATTGGTTATGTATCCCAAAACCCATATATCAGGCCTATGTATAGCCAGAGAACATAATGTAAATACAGAATGCCTCCTCTTCCAGATTCTAGCTTTCGAGCTTCCTGTGGAAGCCTTAGGTTTTTCAAAAGTATAGGTTGGGGAGTTGAGATAGAGAACATCCCCTTCTTAAGTTTAACTCTAGTTTACCTCTGCCCCCAGGGTGATGTCAGGCAGAGATGGCAGGCATTGGTATACATCCCACTGTTACAGAAGCATTCCATAGTGGTGGTGCCCAAGATATAGCCTGGTATAGGTATAATACATGCTGTCCTCTGGTAACTGGATGATATATGCTCACATGGGCATAGAACACATGGTGCTGAGACTCATGAATCAGACAGCAAGTAGAGTTCTAATTTGGTCTAAAAATGAGGCCCCACAGTAATAAGAAGACACTGTCATATTGCCTTGAGCTTGTAAAGTAGTTATTTGTTTTCTCTGCCTCATTGGGCCATTACCTTCTCTTCAAGGAATAGGAGAGCTGAAGCAAATAACTTCTGAATTCTGTATCTATGTGACTTAGTCTTTAGGAAGAGAATGCCCAGCCTCTCTTGAATCCAAAGCCACATACCTTAGGAAGTACAACTGGTTAGTAAACCTTGTTAGTTTTTTCTTGTAGATGAGTCAAAAGTTGCCATAGGGACACAGGATTGTTGAAACAGGGCAAGTCTAAGGTGAAGAATAATTGCTGATCCGACCATGTCCTCTCTTTACAGGTTTTCATGGAAGAATTTGGCAATCCTGAGGGGAGCACAAACCAGGATCAGAGAGCCACTTGCTGTCAAAACAAGAAACACAGGAGCTGGAGAGATTGCTCAGCTATTAAGAGCACTGACTGCTCTTCCAGTTTCAACTCCCATCACCCACATAGTGACTTACAAAGGTTCTAACTCCAGTTCCACAAGGTCTATCATTGTCTTCTCACTTCATTGGGCACTGCATGCAAACAGAGAACAGACAAAACACCCAAACATGTCAAGTATAATAATAATAATAATAATAATAATAATAATAACCAGACATGAAGTTAGAATATAGAATCCCAGAGTCCTAGACTAGTATACTAGTTTGATAGAAGGAGCTCTAAGCCTGAATTCACAAGGTAGTTATCCCAGTCTCTGGATGGACAGAACTAAGTGACTTACTGTGTCTTTACTTTTCAGTAGGACATGAATAGAATGACTGTCCTATTTATCAGTTATTATAGAAATCAATTATATACAAAGACAAGATAGCAAAGTGATGTCACCCATGCAGAGAACAATATCTATATTCAAACCTCCTACTTCTTCTGTGCCTCTTCCTATTCCTTTCAGGTTATCTTACATAGTATCCTTAACTATCCAAGTTTATCTAGCCCTCAGTGAAATGAGAATGACCATAGTGACCTTATTATGACAATTAATGAGTCATTATGAAAATTAAACAAGAAAATATTTTTAAGGATATATAACACCATTGTTAAAAAACTCAATAAATATTAGCTAAAATATTGCAGCAATAACCAAACTCACATTCTCCTATGAGCCTAGAAATTCAATGAATGTTGAGATTTTAATTTATGCAAGTTTATCAAATGAATGTAGAAATCATATTTTATGCACATATAGTATCTTAAAGTTATCCCATTAAAGATCTTATCACATTATCTAAATGTTATACATATGTTCTGAATCACACTTTAATAGTAGCTCACCATCCATTCTTAATCCCATCATTCATTCATTCATGGAAAAGTATTGAATTTGAATATATACGCAAATATATGGAATTAATTATTATGCTATTTATGGTATGATTACATTAGCAATTGTTCCTTTATCTGAGGTATTGCTCAGTACTTGGGTCATGATGATTATGGAGAATGCATGTGAAATAAATGCCCTATCCAAGTGCTTTGTGTAGAGGAGTGTGTGATGGAGAACACATTTATCCAGTACTGTGCTAACCTGAAAACTGACCCAAGGCCCTTGTACTTGGAGATTGGTTATTAGGCACATGTTTCTTTTTATAAATTAATTTAATATAGAATTTATTATAGAAAAACTTGCAAACAAATAAAAAGAACACACACCAAAATTAACCAGACCCAAAATCTACACAATTTAATGAATTTCTGTGTAGTTAGAGTAGGTATTTGGACTGCAAACTGTGGAAATTCACATTTACTACTTCACATACAGTATCAAATATATTTTATGTATTTATCTGCCATCTGTGATAGAATTACAGGTAACAAAAAGCCAGTTCAGTCTTTTCTCAGTCCCTCATTACTAGCCTTTTTTCTCTTTAGTCTTCATATTGTACTGACCCTGAGCAACTGTTTTTAGGTGTACATATGTTATAATGTATATATACATATATATGTACATATATATATATTAGGATTAATTTTAGCATATGGGAGACAACATGTGTTCTCAGATTTCAATTCCACATTTATTTTAGTATATACAGTAATGCTTTCTAAGAATTTCTGAACTACCTTTTTTTCTTGTGAGTTTTCTGTTTTTCATTCTATGTTCCTAGACAGATTCTTCAAAAAGAAAAAGAAAAAAAAAAAAACACATGTTAATTTTGTTTGCCTAGAGAAGGTGCTGAAACCTGTCTCTTGAGGCACACCTGCTCATTTCTAGCACTGGCTCTGAGCCACACCTTCCACAGACAGCTTTACTTCTTGGAAAACAGCCATGGATATATTTTGTCATTGTTGTTTTGGGTTTATTATATGTTGGTTTGTTTGTTTCAATAACACCTGGACAGATCATTTAGTTTCTGATGCTGGCTTCAGGGGACTCATTTCCCCCTTTCATTGGAAGGCCCTTTAACAAGGGGCAAGTTCAATACAGCAGATTCCCAGGACAGTGAGTTGTATGCAGGCCTGAAGGCAGACAAAGACTAAGAACCTTTCTGTAACAAAGAAAAACAAGCCATTTATTTTTCTCTGTTTGAAACTGTGTCCCTCCATGTTTACGAAAGCTGTGGAAATATTTGTGTTGAATGGATTGGAGCTGAGAAGTGCTTTTTTTTCTGTGAAAGGTTTTAAAGACACAAACCGCAGCCCTACATTTCATCTCATTTCCATTTTTTTCTCCTATTTCCATGTGGACTATTCTTTTTGTGCTTTGCGAATATGTGTTTCTTTGGTTGGTTTTATAAAAAGCTGAATGGCCAATAGCTAGGAAGAATTTTAGGGGCAGAGAGAACACTGGACAGAAGAAGAGTACTGTGGAAAAATCCTTTTGTGTACTGTAAAGATTTGTCACTCAAATTGGTTCTAATAAAAAGCTGACTGATCAATATCTGGGCAGTAAGACACTGGGCAGCAGAGCCAAACTGAGAATGCTGGGAGAAAGAAGGATGAAGTATGGGAGTCACCAGCAGATGCAAATAGAAACAAGATGAGTATGCCATACTGAGAAAAAGGTACCAAACTATGTGACAAACATTGATAGGAAATATGCATTAGGCAGTCTGCACAGACCACAGCTGGCCTATTTGTGGCAAGGAAGCAGAGGAGTCCCTAAAAGCACAGCTGAGAGATCAGAAGTTAGAAGATGACTTCCACCACCTGAACCTGAGCCCTTAATGGCCACTGCACTTCTGTGCAGAGTACAGCCCACACAGAACATGGCTGGTGTAATAATAGCAGCAGAGGAACAGCCAAGTCACTGGTCACACAGCTGAGAGATGAGAGGTCAAGAATTGATGACTGGCATCATAGCACTGTGACCTCATGAGAACAGCTAACTCTCTGAACACATAGCTGATTATGAGCCCTCAGACCAGCAACTCACTAAGAGCTGACCAACCAAGAGGGAACTGGGGAAACAATGGGCAGATGGCAGTGCAAGAATACATACAACAATACAAAGGTCAACAGGACACCACCAGAAGAAGCAAGTAGTTCTAGTTTCAAGACCTGAACATAACAATGAAGAGGGAACAGAAGGAAATTACCTTAAAAACAGCATTATGAAACTAATAGAAGTCTTAAAAGAGGATATAAAAAAACTCCCTTAAAGAAATAGGAGACAATACAAATAGAAAATTAGAAGAGATAAACAAAGCCTTTAAAAAATAAAGAAAACCAAGAAAAAGAAAACAAACAGGTGAAAGCAATTTGCCAAGAATTAAAAACTGAAATAGAAACAATAAAGAAGGTACAAACTAAGACAAAACTAGAAATAGAAAATCTGAAAAAAACGATCTGGAACCACAGATTCAAGTATAGCCAATAGAATTCAAGAGATGGAAGAGAGAATCTCTGGGGTGGAAGACTCAATAGTTGTAATAGATACATCAGTTAAAGAAAACACTAAAACCAAAAAAGTCATAACACAAAATGTCCAGGAAATTTTGGACACTATGAAAAGATCAAGCCTAAGAATAATTGTGATTGAAGAAGGAGAAGAACATCATCTCAAAGGCACTGAAAGTATATTCAACAAAATCATAGAAGAAAACTTCCCCAACATAAAGAAGAAAATGCCTATAAAAATACAGGAAGCCTATAGAACACTAAATATACTAGACTCACAAAAAAAAGTCTGCTCGCTGTATGATAATCCATTCTCTAAACTTACAGAACAAATAAAAAAATACTAAGAGCTGCAAAGGAAAAAGGTCAAATCACCTATAAAGGCAAACCCATCAAAATAATACCTGACTATTCAATGGAAAAAATGAAAGCAAGAAGGTCCTGGTCAGACATTATATAGACATTAAAAGTGCATGAATGCCAACCTAGAATACTGTACAAAGTAAAACTAGCAATCAACATAGATGGAGTAAACAAGATATTTCTTGACATACCTAGATTTAAACAATATCTAATCAAAAATCTGGCCCTACAAAAAGCCCTAAAGAGAAAACTCCAACCTTAGGAAACCAGAGACACCCATGTAACCACAGACAAGTATTAAGCCCACAGAATAAACACCCCCCAAAAAGGAAACTCAAGCTAATACAAAAAATAATGGGAAATATTGATCACTGGTCATTAATATTCCCTAATATCAATGGTCTCAATTTACCTATGAAAAGACACACCCTAATCTGATGAATACAAAACCAGAAACCATCCTTTTGCTACATACAAGAAACACACCTCAACTTTAAAGACAGACACAGGCTCAGAGTAAAGGGTTGGGAAAAGACTTTCCAATCAAATGGCTCTAGGAAACAAGCTGGTATAGCCATTCTAATATCTAACAAAATAGACCTTAAACTAAAATCAATAAAATGAGACCAGGAAGGTCTCATCTCAGGAAAAATTCACCAAGATGAAATCTCAATCCTGAATGTCTATGCCCTTAACAAAAGGGCACCTACATATGTAAAAGAAACACTTCTAAAGCTTAAACCCCATATCAAATCTGACACACTAATAGTGGGAGACTTCAATAGTTCACTTTCACCCTTGGATACATCAACCAGACAGAAACTCAACAGAGAAATAAGGGATCCAGCTAAAGTTATGACCCAAATGGATAAGTCTACTAAGGTAGATATATACCAAACCCTCCACCCAAACAAAAGGGAATATACATATTTCTCAGCACCACATGAAACTTTCTCTAAAATTGACCACATATTAGGTCATAAAGCAAATATCAACAGGTACCATAAAATGGGTATAACTCCTTGTGCCATTTCAGATCACCGTGGTCTAAAGTTAGAGTTCAACAACATCAAGAATCACAGAAAGCCTACCAACTCATGGAAACTAAACATCACTCAGCTGAAAAACCTCTGAGTCAAGGAAGAAATTAAGAAAGAAATCAAAGACTTCCTAAAATTGAACAAAAATAAATCCAAGTCATACACAAACTTAAGGGATACAACGAAAGCAGTCTTAAGGGGAAAATTCATAGCACTAGATGCCTACATGAAAAGACTAGAGAAATAACACATAAGAGCAATATCAGCACAGCTGAGAGTCCTAGAACAATTAGAAGCACACTCACCTAGAAGGAATAGACAGCAGTAAATAATCAAACTTGGAGCTGAAATCAACACAATTGAAACAAAAACAACAATACAAAAAAATTAATGAATCAAAGAGTTGGTTCTTAGAGAAAGTCAACAAGATAAATAAACCCTTATATAAACTAACCAAAAAGCAGGGAGAGAGAGTATCCAAATCAACAATATCAGAAATGGAAAGAGGGACATAACAACAAACACCCAGGAAATCCATAGAATTATCAGATCATACTTTGAAAAGCTATATTCCACAAAATGGAGAACCTAGAAGAAATGGACAGCTTTCTGAACAGGTATCACTTACCTAATTTAATCAAAATCAGATTAAAGACCTAAATACCGAAGGAAATTGAAGCTGTCATTAAGTCTCTCCTTCCCCCCAAAAGAAGCCCAGGTCCAGGTCCAGATGGTTTCAGTGCAGAGTTCTACCTGACATTCAAAGAAGAGCTAATACCAATGCTTCTCAAACTGTTCCATATAGTAGAAACTGAAGGAATATTTCCAAACACTTTTTATGAGGCTACAATAACACTGATACCCAAGCCATACAAAGACACAATAAGGAAAGAGAATCACAAATTTCCCTCATGAACACTGAAGCAAAAATTCTCAACAAAATTTTGGCAAACTGAATTCAACAACATATAAAAAAAATTATTAACCATGATCAAGTAGTTTTCATCCCAGAAAGACAGGGATGTCTCAACATACAGAAAACTGTAAATGTCATCCACAATATAAACAAATTAAAGGGAAAAAAAACCCATATGATCATTTCCTTAGATGTTGAAAAAGCTTTTGCAAAATCCAACATGCCTTTATGAAAAAGGTCCTGGAAAGATCAGGAATACAGGGAAAATATCTCAATATAATAAAGGTGATTTACAAGAAGCCCACAGCCAACATCAAACTCAATGGAGAAAAAACTCAAAGTAATACCACTAATATCAGGAACAAGATGAGGATGTCCTCTCTCCCCTTATCTATTCAACAGAGTTCTTGAAGTATTAGCTAATGTAGTAAGAGACAAAAGGATTAAAGGGATACAAATTGGAAAAGAAGAAGTTAAACTATCTCTATTTTCAGATGACATGATTGTATACATAAGTGATCCACAAAATTCTACCAGGGAACTTCAACAGCTGATTAAAAACCTTCAGCAATGTAGCAGGATACAAGATTCACTCAAAGAAATCAGTAGCCCTCTTATACACTAAAGATAAAGGGGCTGAAAAAGAAATAAGGGAGACATCACCCCCTATAATAGTTACAAATACCATTAAATACCTTGGAGTAACTGTAACCAAAGAAGTATCATTTTGTTTGACAAAAATTTTAAATCTCTGAATAAAGAAATTGAAGAGGATATGAGAAAATGAAAAGATCTTCCATGTTTCTGGATAGGTAGGATCAACATAGAGAAAATGACAATCTTACGAAAAGCAATCTACAGATTCAATGCATTGCCCATCAAAATCCCAACACAATAACAATACTCATTTTTATTTGGAATAATAGGAAATCCAGAATTGCCAAAACAATTTTGCTCAACAAAAGAACCTCAGGAGTCATAACTATCTCTGACTTCAAATTATACTATAGAGCTACAGCTTGATATAATAGCATAAAAACAGACTTATGGGTCAATGGAATCAAATTGAAGACTCAGACATTAACCCACAAACCTATGAATACTTGATTTTTGACAAAGAGGCCAGAAATATTCAATGGAAGAAAGATAGTATCTTCAATAACTAGTGTTGGCATAACTGGATGGTAGTATGTAGGAAAATGAAATTAGATCCAAACCTATCACCTCGCAGAAAACTTAAATCCAAGTGGATCAAAGACCTCAACATAAACCCAGCTACACTGAACATGATAGAAAAGAAAATGGGAAATATCCTCCAATGCATTGGCACTGGTGACTACTTTTTAAAAATAGCACCAGGAGCACAGACACTAAAAACAACAATCAATAACTGGGACCTCCTGGAACTGAGAGACTTCGGTAAGGCCAAAGACACAGTCATTTTGACAAAATGACAGCCTACAGAATGGGAAAAATTTTTTACCAACCCTACGAGTGACAGAGGATTGATCTCTAAAATATATAGAAAACTCAAGAAACTAGAGGCCCAAACCCTTAATAGCCCAATTAAAAAATGGGGTTCAGAACTAAAAAGGGAATTCTCAGCAGAAGAATTACAAATGGCTGAAAAGCACATGAAAAAGTGCTCAACATCTTTAGCCATCAGAGAAATGCAAATTAAAACAACTTTGAGATACCACTTTATACCTGTCAGAATGGCTGAGATTAAAGACACACATGACAGCCTATGCTGGAGAGGATGTGGAGCAAGGGGAACATTCCTTCATTGTTGGTGGGAGTGTAAACCTGTTCAGCCACTTTGGAATGCAATATGGCAGTTTCTCAGAAAACTGGTAATCAATCTCAAGTATCCAGCAACACCACTCTTATGTATATACCGTAAAGACACACATTCACACCTCAGAAAGCATTAGTTCAACTATGTTCATAGCAGCATTATTCATAATAGCAAGAACCTGGTAACAACCTAGATGCCCGTCAACTGAGGAATGGATTAACAAGCTGTAGTACATGTACACAATGGAATACTACTCAACAATAAGAAAAAGTGATATCCTAAAATTTGCAGGTAAATGGATGGATTTAGAGAATATCCTCCTCAACGAGGTATCACAATCCCAGAAAGAGAAGCAGGGGATGCACTCACTCCTTAGTGGACTTTAAACAAAAAGCAAAGCATACTCAAGCAGCAAACCACAACCACTGAGCAGCTTGGCATCTGAAGCAACTTGGACCAGCACCTGAGAGACCATTCCCTGCAGAGGAACACCTGACCAAGTCTTGATATTGGGGTGAGGAAAGCAGTTCTGCCTGGAGTGGATGCTGAACTAAGCTACCTTGGGACCTTGGGACCTCCTGCCCTTGCTGGGGAGGAGATAAAGAGATGTGAAGAAGAGAGAGTGAGTGTAAGGAATGGGAGCGGGAAGGGAGCTTGAAGAAAGGGATATATGGATAAATAATGAGACTTTATTCTTAATAAATTTTAAAAAAGGAAAAAAAGAAAAAGAAAAAAAAGAAACATGGGTTAACATAAATGTAATAGTTAGCTAGTAACAAGCCTGAACTATGGGCAGAGCATTTACAGTTAATATTGTAACTGAGTGATTGTTTGAGAGCATTTGCTGGCCCAGGAAAACTCTGTCTACAGCAGAGTCAAGAAGAGTCCCCAGGCAAACACAGAGGAAGCAGGAAAGCAACATGGGCAGAGCAAAGATAATAAAGCCATAAAAGTAAATGAATAGAAATAGGTTAATTTAAGTTATAAAAGCTTCTTAGAAACAAGCCTAAACTTTCAGCCTAGATTGCATACTTAATAAGAAATCTCTGTGTCATTATCTGAGAGTTTTCAGAAGGATCAGAAAAAAAAAACTACATCTACATATGTCATCTCATCTCTTCTATCCTGTGTACTGGAGGACTGTAAAATTCCAAATTGCCTTAACCCGAGTAGTCCATAAAATTAAGTTTGCCACTACGGCAAAGGTGCTTGAGGTGCCATTTTTACATGGATGTGATTCTAAGGAGGCTAAATAAAACATTAGAGGGTAGAAAATGTGAACCAAGGTATCAAGATGAGCCACTGCTCTCATTGCTATGGCAAAATACTGAACAGAAACAACTCTTTGTTTCAGAAGGTCAGTGCACATAGCAAGGAAGGCATGGGATCCTCTCAACCGCAGTTGGAGCTTGCACTGATCTCTTCATGGGTTGGTGAGAATCAGAAGCAAAGACCAGAATTGAGGGAGCCATTAACTCCATGGCCCCAGCCATAGTAGTGTACTTGTGCAAGGCAAGTCCCACTTCCTAATGACAACCCATTTCTAAATCAGTACCATAAGCCATAGCCAAACAGGAGGGGACATTCCAGCTTCAAACAATGATGATTGTGAGCTATACAGGTAGCACATTTTGCTATAAAATAGTTCATACAGATCCAACATAGAGGGTTATTGTTGGAGAAGTTCATAGACTGGTGCCCAGGAGAGACTTCCCATAGGCAAAAGGATGGTGTTTACATGCCAGTGTTTCCACACCATCCCTAAGTTACTATTGGTTCCAGCATCATCACAGGAAGGCATTTCTTTTCTCATAGATCTTTTTAAGTCAGGTCTTATCACTAGAAAATAGAAAAGAAAGAGAGAGAGAAAGAGACCAAGAATGCCAAGATGCCTGTGAGCAGTGTATAGATCACAGACAAGTTTGAAGTTTGAGGTTCCCAAGCCTGTGGAAGTTAGGTCTCCTTGGTGTGCTAACTAGAGCCAAAAGAGTAGCAAAGAGGGAAGAGGTAAGAGAAGTCTAAAGTAGCACATACATGATGTGTTATGTGCATACTCAGTTTCCAGGAGGCATTTTGCAAGAAGAGATATTGTCTTATTGGTTTTTGTTCATTTTGTTTTTTTCTTCTTTTATTCTTCTCTCATAAGTTCCATCCATCTGACTGAAGTTTCCCTCCCTCTTCTCCGCCAGTCCCTCCCCCACCTCCCAGATCTACTCTTTCTTTGTTGCTTTCTGTTAAAACAAAACCTCAAAAACCAGGCAGACCTCTTATGGATAGAGACAGAAAGAATGTGACATTGAACAGGTAGGGCCTAGGAATTCAGAGAAGGAAAAGACTATGATCAAAATATATTGCACAAAAATATTTTTTTTTACATACCAAAAGTTAGATATTGTAATTAGCACAGGGATGCCACTGTTATGCACCTGGACCACAGTATTCTCATCTGTTAAATAATGTCAAGGGAAGAACATTATAAAAGAAATTATAAAAGAAATTTGGAAAATTAACTGTAACGTAGACATTTAACACAAAAAATTGAAGTCACTAACTTCCTCCATTTATGGTATTCTGCTTATTTCTGTCTGAAGCAAATTCTGCTTATTATAGTGTCTTTGAACAGAGTTTCTTCCAAGGACTCCCATGGTGATGAGCACTTCATTGGCCCTTCCAGTGTGCTAGAGAAGACAGAGGTAGAGAAGAAAGAATATAAAGGCACAGGCCAAGAAGGCTTTAGCCATACATAGGAATAGGTATTTCCCAAGCTTTACGCTTTTCTCATATGAACCGTCTGCAAACTGTAACTACCTCTAATCGCAAACTTTCATGTTCCTATTAATTACAGAAAGAATGTTGAGATTCACAACCTCCATAAGACAACATTATAAACACTTATCTCCCACAGTCATACATCCTTGGTTATAACCCTTGTGTTTTATGTGGGTGTCAACAGAGGCCATTAGAGAGACCTCCGAAATGCAGCAGGTGATAAGCTTAATTACAATGAGAATGTATAAGGAGAAGTCAAGAGTCTCCCCTCACTTTGAGGCACATTCTTAGGAACTGAAGATTTTAACGTCCTCTGTAGACTCAGTTTTCCATTTTGGGGGGGAAGGGGTGCTCAAGCACCTGCTTTGTGAATTGTGAGTGCCAAGTATGCCTGCCAAGTCAGCTGACATACTCTGCAGGAAAACGTATGTTTACTGAGACCACAGTCACTGGATTTTAACACTGGCCTTAGCAAAACCTATTTATAAGGCAAATCCTGTGCTGTTCAAAATTAAAATCTGCCTTGAACACCTTCCAAAACCAAGCCAAAATGTCTTTTGGATTATCCAGGGCAGTGGATTATTCACACCACTGCTCTCCTATTAAAATGGTCTTGTTCACCACCCAATCACTTTCAGTATGTGAATGAGCACTGTTCCGAGTCAATTGCAAACAACTCAGAACACGTTATCCTGTAAGTATAGAGGAACTGCAGTTAGATGCCAGTCAGATGTACTCCAAGCATATTCTTGACTACCAACATCAGTACCATCATTGCTAGCTGGAAACTTGTTAGAAAGAAAACACAGCCACAAAAGCATTTTTAAACAGTTCAATGTACAGGGTGAGGAGTTAACAGCACTCACAGTGAGCTGCCTTGGTGTCTTGCATACTTCATTACTGTGACAAAACACCATGACTTAAAACAGTCTGGGGGTGTTATTTGTCTTACATACTCTGAATTACTTTCATTAAGGGCAACTGAGGCAGAAACTCTAATCAAGCAGGACCTGGAGGCATGAGCTGATGCATATGTCATGCTATGCATTGGCTTGTTCTGTAGGGGGATTGTATTCTGTTCCATTGTAACTAATTGTCCCAACTACTGGTTTAATAAATAATTCTGATTTGCCAAAGGCAGACAGGAAGTGTGGGCGGGGCTACCAGACTAAGAAAACTCTGGAAACATCTCAGAGCAGAGCACAGATACCACAGAGATGTGATGGAGACATGATGATGAGACCAGAAGATGCAGAGGAAAGAAGCTGAAATGCTGCCCTAAGGAAATGTACAGAGCTGCATGACCAAACAGGATAAGAATAATGGGTTAATTTAAGGGTAAAGTGTTAGCAAGATATGTGGGCCCTAGGCCAATCAGGGTAAAATTATCACAAGTATCTGTGTGATTATTTGGGCTTAAGCAGTAGTGAGACTGAGAGTGGGTCCAAACCTTTGGGCTAGACTGGAAAGTCTGGGCCAGAAACCTTATACAACATTGTTCCTTATGGCTTTATAAGCCTGTCTCCTTATAGGACCTAGAACCACCAGCCCAGAAGTGGTACCACCCACCTTAGGCTTGGTTGCCTCTCCCTCATTAATCACTAATTAAGAAAATATACTACAAGCTTGTCAACATCCCAGTCTTTTTTTTTTTCTCAACATACTATTTTTATTAATTATTTGGGAATTTCCCACAATGTACCTCAATAACACTTGTCTCCCATTCTTCTCAGGTTCATGTGTCTACCTTTATCCCAGTGAAAGATACTCACCAACTCCCATTTGTGTTGTCCATATACTCAATGCAGCATGATCAAACTCACAGAGGCCAGCCTCTTAATCAATAACATGACAACTAAGTCCTTCCCCACCCTACTGCCTGTCAAATGGAGGCTTTTTTGGTTTAATTTATGTTTTTTATTGAAAATTGATTCTTTTCTCATACAATATAATTTTCCCTTCCTCTCCTCCTCTCAGCTCCCATCACCTCCCACCTCTTCTGGATCCACTTTCCTTCCACTTCCTCTTCAGAAAGGATCAGTTCTCCCAAAGATGACAACTGAACAAGACATAGCAATAGACAATAACACAAGGCCACACCCCTCGTGTAGAGGCTGGACAAGGCAACCCAATTGGAGGGAAATGACCTCAAGATCAGGCAAAAGCGTTAGCAATCCATCTGTTCCTACTGTTCGGAATCCCACAAAACACCAAGCTTACAGTTATAACATATACACAAAGGACCTGGTGCAGATCCATGCTGAAATTATACATGGCATTTCAGTATCTATGAGCCCATCTGAGCCCTGCTTAGTTGGTTTAGTGGTCCATGTTCTCTGGAGCTCTCCATCCTTTCTTACTTCTACAATCTTTCCTTTTCCTCTTCCTCTGGGTTTCCCAGTCTCTAAGGGGAAGAATATATTGGAGGCTTCCAATTTAGTCTTTCTCTCTCTGCATAATGTATATCTGTAGATTTCTGCACTATTTTCCATCTGCTGTGGGAGGAAACCTCTGTTTTCTTAATTGAGATCCCTTCCTCTTGGGTGCGACTTGTATCAAGTTGCCATAAAACTATCCAGCATATTTGAAAAGTGCTAGGCATTTGTTAGCAATAGGAGAGATGGGAACACACATAAGAAGAATTTAAGAGAGGTTCTTGCTGCAGAAGAGACACTGGACAAGGCTATTAGCATTGCCTCTGATGAAAACATTTTGTTCTTCCATTAGCAGAAGAGTGGTTCATAGATCTCACTCTTTTTCTTTGGTTTGGGGGTTGTAGATGCCCATGCAGACACTTAGCACTCATTACTTGCAGGCCATTGTAGACCTTTGCCTGAGTTTTGCTGTAGTATGCAAACAAGGTAATTATTTCAGGAATGTTTGTCCCAAATGGCTTATCTGCAGCCAGAATTTTTGAGGTCTCGAAAGACTAAAAGCATAATGAAATCCAAATGAGCTTGTGTTTGGGTTGAGATAAAAACATTTTGGCATCACCATTAAGCCAATCCATAAGTATGTTGTTATTTCTATCACAGGGAAGTAATTATTGTTGACACTTCATCAAATGTTAACAGGCTGTGACTACCATGGAGGAAAAAACACCTTTATGCAGTCCTTTTGGTAACAGTGGGTGCCTGCACAGACTAGAGCACTTGTTCTCTTAGTGAGGAAGGAGAAACTTGAAGTAGTAAAGGTGATGCTGCAAAGGATTTCCTAATACACTTACTAGGAAAGAAATATTAAGCTACATAAAGCAAAACTGAGCTACAGAAAGCAGTGCTTTCAAAATAACTCAAAAATAAAGAGGGCCTTGTTACACAGGAGCAGTGGGGCTCAGGTCCTGGCTTTTTAAGTCCACAGTCTTTCCTCTGCATTGATAGCTCATGCATATTATTTTCTGCTTAGGAATTCCACTTACTGAGTATCTGAATGACCTTTCCTTCTTAGGATTTAAGGGTATAGATGTAGTTGTTTGTTTTTGCTCTTTACACTTTGGGGAATGGGGAGGGGGTGAAGGGCACCACCCAGATCCCAAACAAATTCACATACAGGCTTATTCTTACATTAAAAATACCCGGCCTTCTTTCAGCTTATTTCTAGCCAGCTTTCCTTAATTTATTCTATCTACCTTTAGCCTCTGGGCTTTTACTTTTCTTTATTTCTGTGTATCTTTTATTTATTCTTATTCTGTGTCTGTCTGTGTGGCTGGGTGGCTAGCCTCTGGAATTCTCCTCCTACTCTTGCTCCATTGCCTCTTCCCAGATTTCTCTTTCCATTTATTCTGTCTGGCTGCCAGCCCTGCCAATCCTTTCTCCTGTTTTGTTATTGGCCATTCAGTTGTTTACTAGACCAGTTAAGTGTTTTAGACAGGCAAAGTAACACAGCTTCACAGAGTTAAACAAATGCAACATAGAAGAATGCAACACATCTTTGCATCATTAAACAAATGTTCCACAGCATAAATGTAACACATCTTAAAATAATACTCCACACCATATAGACATACATAAATCACATTATTTATGCTACTCCATTAGAACCAATGTTGTTTTGGGGAAACAAAAGAGGGAGGGTAAGGAGGGGAGTCTCCATCAGTAGAATGTCTACTGTGCAGGAATGAAAAGCTGTGGCAGGCATCTCACTTCCTAGGGAATAGAGACAGCTGCATTGCCAGAGCTCACTGGTTAGTTACTCTGGTCCATTAGTGAGTGATCTTTATCAAGAAATTAGGTCAACGAGGCTGAAGAGATGGATCAGTGGGTTAAGAAATTTTGCAAGCTTGAGAATGTGAGTTCAAATCACCAGAACCCATGTAAAAGCCAGATGCAGTCATGTAAACATTTGTAATTCCAGCATCTCCTACTGGTTTGGGATAACAGAATCTTACTCAGTCTCATAGACCAGCTAGCCTAGTGTCCACAACGATGGTACAGTATGGACAAGGAAAAACCTATCTCAGAGTCATCCAGGGCTGAAAGCTGGAGTTTCTTTATTTCTTTTGAATATAGTCTGTATCAGTAAGTTGATCATATCATTTAATTAGATGAAAATTTGACTTCCCAGAGATATACAGTAGGAAAAATTTTGCACAATGAAATAACCATTATAGATAATTGTTATATTTTTAATATCATACCAAAACTCAATAAATGATAGTTTCTGGAAGACAAGTTGTAATATTGAATCAGTCAATTTTGAGCTATCTTACATTTTAAGTGTTTATCAGTGGCATGGTATTATAAGATCATACACCAGACATGCTTGAGTTATAAAGATCTCCTAATGCATTTATGTTTTTTTATATAGATCCAGTGTTCCATTGATTAATGGTACCAGTCATATATTCAGAGGTCTTCATGTGCTATGATGATTTCCAGTTTACTGATTATAGTCATAGTTTGAGAAACGGGAAAATCATGAGTTTTAGACAATCTTCAGTCATGTCACATGATTCTGTCTCCAAAAGCTCAAACTAAAACAACAAAAATATATATTGAAATATTAACTCAAGTACATGTGAATATTAGTTTATTCAGGAATAGAATTTTCTCAGATGTAATAAATGTAAGATGCCCTTTGCTTCAAAATAAAAGCAGTACCAACGAGATCAAAATTTAAGGTCATGAAGAATAAGTGTGACTTCAGTGACTGTGTTTTTTTGAAGGAGACAAATGCTTGGAATACAGAGGTACAGAAGAAACGCTTAAGAAAAATCATGTGAATCAAATGCACAGCAACCTAACACTACTTCCAACCAGTGCTAGGACTGCTTGGGGAAATGGAAGGCTGGTTCACTTTTTATGTCTTTTGTTACAGCAGCCCTAGGTAATTCACATATGTCCCATAGTACTTTATAATAATAATATATATAATAATATATTTGTAGGACCCAGTAAAGAATTCCAGGACAGACCCAGAAGAATAGACCTTTCATTGGCCACACCATAGGGTGTCAGATCCTGCAAGTCCTTTAGGAATCAACTGAAAATTTAAGCCTAGATTTCAGAAAGTGAGTGCCCCCGAAGGAAGTAGGAGTCTAGGGAACCAGTTTAAGAACAGCTTGGTGTTATTTATCCTTGGGCCAAGTGTAATTTGAAGGGGGAACATTTGTAGTAACATAGATGGGCTTCCGCTGCTTCCGAGCGCCAGGAGTTGACAGTGTGGCACTGCCAATGACCTTCTATCAACCTTCATACAACCTGTGATTCTCTGATGGCTTTACTTGAGACATTCTTTCCACATGATTTTTTAAAGGTGACTTTCTGAAGTGATAAGGATGTGGATATTTATCATAGGCCAGCCCAAATGACATCATCATGCAGATAGGCTGTCTGAAGTGCTCTGGGTATCACATGTTCTGTCTACTGCCCTTGAGATTGGGGGCAGAACAATGCTGACTGATTGCATTTCCCTTTAGAACTCTTGGGATATTGGTACAGGAGGCAAGTTTTCCACCATGGGAGTGAAGCAGTTATTGTCCCTAGTAATGCTTTCCTAAAATAAAATTTGACTCATTTGATACTCCTATTGCAGAGGAGCACCCCACAGTGCTAGGAGGGGATTCTTAAGTGGAAGCTTCATAAGCTTTGGGTTATTTATGGGTACTTCAGGGCCTAGATGCAGCATGGGAATGAACTCTAATGGAGCAGGTCAAAATCATACCCATGCTTATGTCTGAGCCTGCCTCTAGCTATATGAATTATTTAGAAGCCCTTAGAAGAAGCCCTTGGTGACAAGCATGAGATGGAGAACTGGGCAGAGAGATGATCTACTTGCCCATAATCATGCAGTAAAAGTGAGAATCTCCAAGCTTTTCCAGATTGTATATTGTAGTAAAATGCATAAAAAGAGAGACTGTAGCTCAGTAGTGTTAAATACATTTATAGTGGGCAATGGCTACAACCATCCATGTTTAGAATATGCATTTGCAGAGAATCTCTACCAATGAAGCAATAGATCATCCCTTCTTCCTACAAGCCTCTGATAACCATTGCTGTGCTTCTGTCTCTATTGTTTCTGGCTATTCTAAATCCTGTTATGAGGCCTCACACAGCATTTACTTATTTTTTAACTAATTTATTTCAATCAAGTAAAAACTTAAACCATAATTTGTAGAGACTCTTTGTCTACCAGATGTTACATAAGGGTATAATAAGCTTTAATGCATTAAGTTCCAGCAGCAACATGATTAAGCAATCATCACTATCATCATTATATAGAGATTCTGAATCATTGCATACTCTAAGAAAATTGTCACATTTGAATACAAGATGGAGCTGGCTTGCATCCACAGGTCTGATTGATGTCTTCCCTATGTCCCAAGAAAATATGTCCCAAGTAGAACTTGAAACAATCATGTGACACAGATATGATACTTGGGTTAGAATAAAGCCTCTCTGTGACAAGATATTAATACTAACATTTGACCTGGAATATCACTAGGAAGGAAGGAAGGCCCATAAGTTCAGTGCAAGTTCTCATTTGCTCATTAACATATACCTAGAGATCAATATGGTCCCTGGAAAACATGGATCTTAGTAATGTCTTTTAATTAATACATAAAACATAAATTAGTAGATAAAAATATTGTTCATTGTAGTGATTTATATCATTACATTTTTTCACTGAAAAAATATTTTCAAGAAACAGAGAAAATATTGTTTCAAACTTCCAGATATAAAATTAAATGTTCTGTAGTTTGCTCTTTCTACTTCACCTTTATGCAGCTAGCTACCCTGTATATTCTAGTTGCTTTCACAGATGAGTTGAGCTCCTAGACCAGTTGCTACTAATTGCCAAGAACAGAATAAAAATTATATAGAAATCACTCCTCCGCCCTATTTTCAAATAAATAAGCTGGGAAAATACTGAGATCTTTTAATACTTGGAAAGTATGCTGTTCCTGTTTAAATGTCCTTCTCTGAGCTGAGAGTCACCACCAGCACATACCATGTCCAGAATTGAAGATCCTGGAGCCAACATTGCAATGCAGTCCAGGGATTTATTCGCACATCTCAGCTTATCCTTAGTGATACAGACACTTTGCTCCAGCTTTTCACATCACATGTTTAGAATGGAACACCTGTTTGTCATTTGGAGAAAGGCATGTGTGACACAGATGTAAACAAACCTGTAGATGCATCTATAGACTAACTTAAAAGTTTTAAAACACTGTGATATCTTCAAACTATAATTCAGCTGTGAATGATTTCCAGTCATGGTTTTTGTTGATGTTTGTTTGCTTGCTTGTTTTTTCTTTCCTTCCTGTATCTGCTACATTGCTGATAGGCAGCTTGGCAATTCTTCGACCCATTACACACTCATGTGTAAAGGGAGACAATTGTGTGTCATGTGGAGGAAAGCAGATCTCAGCCAACGATGGTTGGGATATTATCTGCCAAACATTGTGACGATTTCAGAACTAGTAAAGACTTTTTTGGAACCCATTGAGACCACTTGGATCCTGTCTATACTACCTACTTTTCTGTGTTTAGTAATCCATATAAAACCATTTTTTCATTTTCTGGAATTAAAGTTACATCTCTGGAAAGGTGGTAAACTAGTCTAATGTAAATTTTGAGCCCCACTATTTGGGATAAACATCCAAAGAGTCCAGCTAGCTTCTTCCCATATGTATCTAGTCAAACTTTATTCATAGCTGTTATTTCAAGGTCTTATGAAGTTCTCATTTCTCTTAGTAGAAACATCTATTGGACTCAGTGTTTCTAATTCAGAGCTCTTACATCTTATGCTGGAAGCCAATCATTCCCCATCTACACTATCTGTTCAGTCACACACTATGATACACTCAGCTTCATAACATCTGATTCTTTTCCTTATGTTTATACCACAATTTCACCTTCTAAAAATATTTTTACTGAATATGTGTATCACTATGAGTATCTTCCTAGATTGAAAGCATCTTCTTAGACTGATCTGAGATGCCACCAAAATTCAGAACCTTTTAGAAACTTCGCCTGCCAAATAAAGTTAGTTAGTATTCCCTAAAACTTTATAAGTGACCTCCATAAAGTCTCAGAGTTGGTTGTGCTCTGTTTTATCCTCCTGTCAAAATATAAGAAAATAAAGTCCTTTCTCAGTTCTAGCCCTAGAGGACAGGTAGTGCTTTGTACATAATGGTCTAATAGAATAAATATCCTGGATTCTGATTGGTTAGATTTTAATCCCATTTGTACAGAAGACTGTATGTGTATAACACAAGACAACTTAACTGATTTGGACTTAAGTTCTTTAATTTAAAAAGAATAATAACTGCCTTTATTCACTTATCTTCCTATACAATTTTAACCACTATTGCCTAACACATATTAATGTTTAATTATTCAATCAATTTACTGATATTTCTACTAGTGATAGTCTTCCCAGCTATCTCTGACTCAAAGGATTCACAGTGATGAACAAAATAGAGAAGTATCTTACATAATATATAAATTCTAATGGGAGGAGAGGCAGAATTTGTTAATAACCCTGCATGAGGTAGCAGAGACAAATTTTTCTTTCAGACAGTTCTATTTGGTTTGCAAAGGTGCTCAGCCCATATAAATAGTTAAAAGTCTTGGATAAAATTATGCAAATACATAATTACTAAGAGATATGGAAAAGAATTCTTTCCATAAAGCACTCTAGTAATAAATGTCCTATTCCAAAATGAAATGTGAGGCTGTAACATGAAGAGTTCAAAGGTGATGTGTAAAGAGCATTTCCATGTCTCCTCCAGCCATCACTACGATGAACACAGCTACATAACAGCATCTGAAGACGAAGGAAAAGAAGATGTACAGAGAAAGCTTGAGCATCATCCCCTCTTCAAAAAGATGAGAGAGGGGCAGATGTATCCTTCATCTCAAGAGAAGAGGAATGTTTAAGGCAAACTCAATTTTATAATTTCTCTATAGGTGAGGAATATGATGCATGTGAGTCTCACTCTCTGCAGAGCTAAAATCTGAAGAGTAGCTAGAAGTTTTGATAATGGACTACTGAAACTTTAAGTAGCCCATCCTCCTTGAGTTTATAGAGGCATGTAGTATCTGAGTGTTCCCTATGAGCCAAAGGTGCATGAAAGTACAAGGAAAAAGAGGAGGAGCAGACTTCTGTCTTTGGAGCTCTGCAGGAAAGATTTGAGCTGAAATAACACATTTTTTTTATTCCTTTTTCTTAAGAAAGTGTTAAGTGGTCACTGAAGTAGGAATATAGACAACCTTATTAGTAATAAGATGGACTGGAGATGTTAGACACTTAACAGGTTCATTTATAGCTATGAAAATAAATAATGAAGTTTGAGAGCATGCTAAAAGCAATAGATAGAATTAACTAGAACAATTGAAGAAAGATTGAGTAGGTTAAGAATAACTCCCAGGGAGTAGGTTGAGAATGGATGGTCAGGAATTGCTTCTCAGAGCACACAATAGGAGTCTGAAAAGAAGAAGTTGCAGACAATCCCTGCGCCTGAGAGTTTTCATAGAAAGAAGGTAACAAGTTTCAAGACTACTGGGTGATAATGAGCTTGATTTATTTTAGATAAACAACAAAAACCAGTGTTCAGAAATGAACAAAATAGTGATGAATTAACAATGAATATCATCAGAGAGGATTGTAGACTCTGACCAAGAAAGATCTTGCAGGGCAAGGTAAGGGGTCTGCTTTTGAGTAGAAGATGTGTCTGTGAAAGAATTTTAAACAGAACGTGCCTTTACCTTTTTGAAAATGATTTACCTTTTGTAAAGTATGCTTTTACAGTTGGGTAAAATCACAGAAGCATATTAAATACAGAGCTAAGGCAGAATCCAAAGCCTCTTAAAGGAAGATCATGCTCTAGTAAGGCTGGACTTTTGGAATTGAATTTGGAGAAGCTGGCAGGAATTGAGAGTGCCCCTTGCCTGTGTTCAAGACTACACGCAGGCACGGAATTTACAAACACACCAGTCACAACCTCTTTAATCAGTCTCTGATATTAGGTGATCTGTGGGATGGGTTAAGACTGGTCCACCCATTTGCTAAGTACAGTCTCATGGGTGAATAAATATCTATATAGCAAATTCAACTTGACAGTCATCTTATGAATTGAGTGTGATGTCTGTACAAAGGGATTAAGTGTGTAAATAGAATCTAGGAGTGATGATTCTGGGCAGAAATCCAGAAGGAAGATCCCCAAGGACAGTGGGGGACAGAGCATAAGCACTGGTAGAAATTCAAAACAGGTTCAATGCTGTTTTTGTTCATAGACAGAAAAGAAACCATTGACAGCAATTAAAAGTTTCAAGGCTTAACTACATGCATGCGGACATATCGCATACCCAGCCTTCTTTCTAATAATCTCTTCTAAATTCTAAATGAGCCAACAACTCCTTGCATCTATCAGAACTGCACTCTATTTGTTAGTATGTTTGAATAAGGCATGAGTCCATATCAGATGCTTGGGAATTATACAAAGGAAGATTCTTTAATCAATTTTTACTAGTGTGTCTAAAATTTGATTGGCACCTAGCGTGTTTCATTGTGAAAAGCATTCTTCAGTATCAAAGAGCTAAACATTTTGTTAATGACATTAAATAATCACTAGAGAAGGCTCTCTGAGTCTCATTGGTAAAAGGCTTGCAGCGATTCTCTTGTACATATGTATGAAGCTGTATGTGATGGTGTGTGTCTATAATCCCAGTCCTGGGAAAGCAGAGAAAAGAGGATCCCTGGTGTTTGCTGTTAATCCAGGTCACATGTCCTGGTGAGTACCAGATTCTGTGAGAAATCCTGTATCAAAAAGTAAAGCGAAGAGCTATGGAGAGACATAGGACATGAACCTCTGGTCACTGCATGCACAAATGTCTATGTACACCTTCCTACATGCACACACATGTACATACAAAAATTACATATTTAGCTATAATTAATATGTACATGCTAAGCAAAAATACATAGTGTTGCAAATAATAGAGAAACCTATATCTACGTATTTTCTACAACCTCAGAGAACATTGTTATGACTTTGAAGGAAGAGAGCAACCACTGTTTTGTTTTTTATTTGCAATCTCTCTGGCACATAAAGGGGCCCATTCATAATAGTTAAATGCCTGTCAGAGTGAAGAATGGAGACTGGGTTCCTGAGTATGTGCTCTAGCAATGCTTAGCAGTATTCTTTTCTTGTCATGGTACTGAAACCATGAAATGATTATCCTCATTGTTCCATGGGTATGGTGGTCAGGAAATTACTGTGGAGACTCTCCGTGGAATATCATTTGAGCCGTTCCCTTTCCATCTGTCTATACACATGGAGATATTAATTCTTTGTCTGTTTCAGAAATTAGATTAATCAGTCTAGACGTACTGTAATTAAACATGTATGGAGGATGCTCCTAGTGGTTGTTAAAAGGTTAGAGTCTTGTGAGTGAGTTTTAGTTGGGCCAGATGGACAGCCATATAAAAAGCATTAAAGGAATTAATGTGAAAATGAAACATTGGAAGCAGATACTGGTAAGGAATTTAAAGACCAGAGTGAAAGATGCCAACATGGTAAATCCAGGGGAGGGTGATTATTCTTTGCTAAGCTTTCTCTAAGGCTGAGACACATATATATTTCCTATGGATGCATGTTAGTTCTGAAGATTTTTATTGGATTCTTCCCAGAAGGCATTGCTCCTGACTTTCTGTCTAGATAATGCTCATGTTTTACACCTCTGCCTGGTAAATTTTCCCTACCAACCTTGTAGCTAGCTGATCCTCCCCACTTTACTTCCCATCACCCTGTTACATCTTTCTTACTGTCACATTTTGATTGTATCTTATTGACTTGTCTAATTTTTAATTTCCTTTCTCTGTAATTGAAATTATCATAAAAGAATAGGAGGCTAGCATGGCGGGATACAGGAGAGGGCATCCTGGAGGGACTGGAAGGGAGAGAAGGAGGAGGAAGCAATGTAAATCTATTTTAATAAAGACACATTTAAAAATAAATAATAAGTCAAAATTATTTCACAAGGACAGGTTTATTTTACTTGGGCAGCTCAGAAGCATTTCATAAAATATTCATAATTGGCTATAATAGATTATGAACATGACTGTGTGTACTTACAAAAATCATTTGGACTTTTCAGACTTATAGAGAAGGAAATTGCAATGATTCGTTTTCTATTATTTTATTTAACTTCTCTTAATAGAGGGTTTCCCAGATCTAGATCTTGGAATGGCTAGCCTGAAGGTTCTTGCTTATTATTTTTCTCTACTGATGAGAATGTCTTCATACTGAGTTGTAGTTTATAACTCTTCTCTTGCTTGTAAAGTGAGAGGACCAAGCAATATGGTAACATAAGCTGCTTTCTGAGGCTGAAGTGTCATGAATAATAAAAATCAACTAATCAAAAGTGTAAGGAATACCTCCCTCACATTTCCAATCCCCCTTAAATACTCATTGTTTGTTGAAGCCATAATTTCTTTACAAACAACATATTTAACAATAAATACTTGAGACTACAGGGAGCTGTGACTGAGTTAAAAAATGTAGTAAGAAAATTCTAAATCTCCCCCCAACCAGTTTCTTATTTGTTTTCACTTCCTGTCATAAGACACTACTTCCCTCAGCTCAGGATAAATTCTGAAGAATTGCTGGCTTTGGTAGCTAATTTTTATGTCAACTTCACACAGGGTAGAGTCATCTTAGAAGAGGAAACCCAATTTCAAAAATGCCTCCATAACTGTGGGCTGTAGAAAACACTATATGGGATTTTCTTTATTAATGAAACCTAGCCCATTGTGGGTGAGGTTATTTCTAGGCTGGTGGTCCTGGTTTATATCAGAAAGTTGGACAAGTCATGAGGAGCAAGCTAACAAGCAACATTCCCCCATGGCCTCTGCATCAGCTCCTGTCTCTTGCTTCTCACCTTGCTTGAGTCCTTAGTGGACGATGGATGTGGAAGTATAAGCCAAATAAACCCTATCCTTCCTAATTTGTTTTGGTTATAGTGTTTCATCATACCAGTATAACCTATAATAACCAAAACTGAGAGACACTCATGGATATTTAAAAGCTTACAGTCATCATTCCTCAAGAACCTGTGAAATTGTTTTATGCCAGCCAGAAGGGCCACTCCCCTTGGCATATACCTGTGGTTACATACCAAATGCCATGTTAACATGCAGGGTCCTCTAGTCAAAGGTAACATGTACCTGTTATAAATCTGAGAGTCCCCATGCTAGCTTGCTGGCCCTTGTCACCCCCTATCCCCTGTCACCTTTCTAGTTTCCAGGCTGTTCCAGCTGAACTACTCTGCTCACTTTGCAACATGACCCTTTCTCACTGACAGGACTTTCCTTGTATTTTTGCCACTTTCTCTGCTCCTGACAGAGAAAATCTTGGCTGTCACCAGTCTGCTTGTTCTTTCTCTCTCATATCTACAATAAAATCCTTCTCCCCATATATGGAGTGGTCATTTTTGGTCCTACTATTCTCTTGATTGCACTTCATTATACAAAATTCATTGTATCAACTGGTATTGAATAAAATATGGATTTAATAGTTTGATCAAGTATACCACAACACATAGAATTCAACACAGGGTTTATAAATATGGTCTTCAGCAGTACATGAATTTAGTTTCAAAAAATTGTCATCTTTGTTTCTTACCAATGTGAACCTGAGAAAAATATTTGTAATATTATTTTGGGAGCCTCTGATTTTATGTGATAGATGTAAGAGCCTCCTTGTGTTTACTACACAAATACCAAAAAACATAATTCTTACAAAACACAGTACCTAATATATTATAATCACCAAATTATTCATTAATATGTACACTATCACTAAACTTGTTAAAATCCATTTTTACCACTCTACTTATGATGAATGTTGAGATTTCTACTTAATGCTATTAACCAACTTATTCTCAGCTAATATGAATGTCACCAGCATCAAAATAACAAAACTCATGAAAAAAAATCTGTGATTTAGCATAACTAAATATCACTTTTTATTGACCTAAAGACTTCTGTGGCTCTCAACAATTAAGTTCAAGTGTCCTCTAATTTTTCTGTTAGAAGTACGAATTTTATTACATTTCATCTTCTCCCAAAATTGAATACAAGAAGGCATGTCCATGTGCCCAGAAATGGAAAGTGAATATTGGAGACTCTGGCAATGTTCTTCATGCACATACCCCAACAGACACTTGGACATACACAGTGAAGTCAAAGAAAATGCTGCTCATGCAGACATAATAAATAATCTTGAACATGACAACAAATACAATGATGTTTCCCTTCCTCTTGGGAAAAATGCCTTCATCATAAACCACTGTCTTCCAGAGGCATAGCAGGGTCACACAACACAATTTTGGCAATCCTTGCTGGAGGTAACATGAGGGCATTTTAATGTGATTATTCCAAGCTATGGTTACTATGAATATATCAGAGATACTGAAAATTTTAAAGAGCAGTAGAATCAACTTTTCTGTCTCTGACTTTAAAACTTCAGCATTTTGCCAGAGTATTCCAATTTTCCATGCTTTGCCTGTTTACATGTATATATATATATATACATATTAATATATTATACAATTTTCTGATTCTCTACATTATTTTGCTCTTAAAGTTCCTGGAATATACTAATAACAGATGATGTTATAATAACATCTGCACCATGCCATTGTTGCATTTACAAATTGTCTAAAGTCATTTAGTTGATATTTCAAATTTCTTCAACCATTTCAATACATCCTCTGGTATTGACTTTTACACATCTAACCAGTTATGACATTTAATTATTATTTGTTCTTAACCTATTTTTATTGTGTAAGTCTTTTTTTCCATCTTATGTTGTTACTTGGTAGAAGACGTTAGAATGATTGTTCTATGTAGGGGTAGCTACATACTTAAGCTATTTATTTTTGCTTATGTTTTATAGTTTGAAATTTTTCCTTAGAGAATTCTTACCTTGAAAAATGGGGCCACATAAATTTATATTGATTCTATTAGCAATTATAAATGTCAAACAAAGTGTATAAATAGTTTTGTAGAGGCAAGATAGGATGACACAGAACTAGCTGATACTCAAACTAATAAAGATATTTTTTAAAGGAAAATATAATGTTGAATCCACATTCAGTTTCTGCTATAGAAATGGCTAAGTGTTAGAAGGAGAATCTAATTAAAGGGGAAAAAATCCAAAAGACTTAAACTCTGAGAACCTCATATGTTCTCTGTAAGTCTTAGACATACTCGTGAACTGTACATGAATGAAATGAGACCTTAGGAAATTTAATAGTTAGAATTTCAGATGCCAGGAGAAGAGCCTTAAGTACAATCCTCATTGAGTTATGAAAACGAGTATCAAAGGCCTTAGGATTCCTGAGATAAAAAGGGAGGTCTTGATTTAGACTTAATGACTGTGAGATCTACAATCAAAAATTGTAAAACTATTAGAAGAAAACTATACCATACTCATTTGGGTAATGACTTTTTATATTTTCTCCAAAAGCTGAAGCAACAAAATAAAATTAGACAAAAATGAATATGTCAAAATAAAAAGCTATGGACAAAGAGGGAAGCAGAGAGATAATGTAAACATAGTACTTATACAAAAAATCTTCAAAAATAAAAATGTAAATAATTAACATGTGGAAAAGACAACATACAGATAGTGAAAAATTCTGGCAAACTATGTGCTGTGGTTTGAATGTAGGCTGTTCCCCACAGGTCCTTAGCTACAGGCACTGTCGAGTGGTTAACTTTTAGCCAGTGTAGCCCTGCAGGAGAAAGTAGGTCACTGTGGATGAGCCTTGGTGTGTTATAGCCCCATCCCTCATCCCCATTTCCCATTCTCTCTGTGCTTCCTGATTGTGGATACAATATGACCAATGTTGCCCTGTTGATCCTACTATGTCTTCCATGCCATGATGGACAATATCCTCTTCAAACTCTGTCAGTCCTCTCTGATGATATTCATAGTTAATTCATCGCTATTTTGTTCATTTCTGAACACTGGCTTTTGTTGTTTATCTAAAATAAATCAAGCTTATTATCACCCAATAGTCTTGAAACTTGTTACCTTCTCTCTATGAAAACTCTCGGGCCCAGTGATAGTCTGCAATTTCTTGTCAGACTCCTATTATGTGCTCTGAGAAGCAATTCCTGACCATCCATTCTCAACCTACTCCCTGGGAGTTATTCTTAACCTACTCAATCTTTCTTCAATTGTTCAATGGCTTTTATCATGCTCTCATACTTTGTTATTTACTTTCATAGCTATAAATGAACCTGTTAAGTGTCTAACATCTCCAGTCCATCTTGATTACTAATGAGGTTGGCTGTATCTGTCCTTCTTCAATTGTCTATTGTTGGGTATTTGTTACAACCATCAGAAAACAACTAGTCCATGATACATCTTGTAAAGAATTCAGAATAAAAATGTATAAGAAAGAAAAGGAATATAAAATAAGACAAGAACAGTTTCAATCATCATCAGCAGCAGCAAAAGAAGCAGCACTAGAGGAACACACATTGAAATCAGAAACTCTCCTCTCCTGACCATCACAATAGGTCCTTCCAAAAAGACCATGGGCCAAGGAGTTGGTGAGGATGTGGTTAAAAAGGTGCTATCCTACACTACGGAGAACATTCATTTTTCTATTGTTGTGAGAAACTTTATGGAGGCTTTTTCAGAAGTTAAAAGTGAGGGTCACCAAGGACTTCTCAGTGTTCAGCATAAATGTTCTTATAGACATGTGCACTTGTACAAATGTAAGTAGACTTTCTGTGTCCTGCCAGTCAGCACTGCCCCACCAACCACCTCCCTAAATAACTACACAGAGACCTATTATTAAGTATAAATGGTCATCCGTAGCTTAAGATTGTTACTAACTAGCTTTTACAACTTATCTATGCTCTAACACATGGCGTTACATTTTTGTCAGCAAGGTATATTTATCTCCTGCTTTTTCTAAGTCTGGAGGTAACTACCCATGACACCTTCCTTCTATTGTTCATTCTCTTTTTGTTTACAAGTCCCGCCTAATCTTTACCTGCCCAACTATTAACCATTCAGCCCTTTGTTAGATTAATGAGAGCAGCCAATTTTTACAGTGCACAAAAATATTGCTCAACACTACAAAAGGACTTCTGCAAGAGTGTGAATAGCCATTTCATTCATAAAACTAAATGCTCCATTCAATATTTTGTCCAAAAAAAATGAATGTACAAAATTAAAGCATATTCACATATTCTTAGTCTGCAAAAACAAAAACAAAAATACACTTGTGACTTGTGGATGGAACACAGAATTATTTTGTTGGGTAAAATATATAAAAATGTGATTTTATTTATATGATTTATAACATAAAATAGAATCTAGAAAGATAAAATATTAGCAGTTACTATTTCTGTTAATCAATAAGGGGTAGTTTAGGGACCTTTTACATTTTGACCAAATTTATAAACACAGGTCTATAAATTTGTCAAAAATTATCAAATTGAATACTTCAATTTTTTGTGGATTATACATCACTAAGGAATGTGTCTTGTAATAGCTGCTTTAAATGATTATGTTACAGTGTCTAACATTAAGTTTAACATCTTCTTCCTCTTCATATTTAAAAAAAATATTGACTTAATAGAAAATTTGGAATAGCAACTTTACTATGTCCTGACCTTTGTTATAACAAAATAACAAAGACTTTGTGGCTTAATAAATTTATTGCCTCATCGTTTCTAAGGATGGAGTCTAAAATGAGTCCATAGAATGGTTTTTAGTGAGGAAACTACAGGAGCGAATCATTTCCTGGATAATTTTCACCTATTTTTAAACTTTCTTTTTGTTTATTCTTTGTGTTTTTACATCATGCATCTTGATCCCATTTATTCCCTGTCTCTGTATATACTCTCTTTGCTCTTGCAACCTCCTTCCCAAAATAAAATAAAATAAAGTTTAAGGGAAAAAAGAAAAAAAGAGGGCCAGAGAATCTTGTTATGGGTGCTGTAGTATAACATAGTAAATCATGAAGTAAACCCTTTGTTCATATACCTTTATTTGCAGATGTTCATTGCAGAGTCATTGGTCTGGTTCTAGAACTCTGGTTTCTGCCACACTATGGATGCTGGGCCCTCACTGGAAATTTTCATGTTTATTCTGACATTGTCTCTTATGTTGACAGAATCCTGTAGCTTTGGATCTGCAGGACTAGGCCCTTCACATGCTCCAAAAGATCACATATGGGACGTATATTGGGATCAGCCAACACATATCCTTGGTTCTATGCCTGGGTTGTTGCAGGATTGGTTAACCCACCAGCTATTCCTTGTCCTCTGCACCAGGATGAGCTCTCCTGCATTTCCTTGGAGAGTTTACACTTTGCAGTGATAAGCAAGGTTGGTGGCCAGTTCTCCTGTTTTTATATTCTCAGGATTGATATCCTACACCTAAACCTTCAGGGCCAGCTCTACTGTGTTACCAAAATGTAGGGGCCACTCTCAGAAGTTCTGCAGCAGATGAGGTACAGGTCTAGCCCTCCCTCAGGGATCCCAGGGCCAGCTCTCCCACCTGCCTCAAAGAGGCATATCACTACTGCTCATGCCACCACATGACAAGTGAGTAATGTGAATAAATCTCTCATGCTCACAATATCAGGGCTGGCTCATACACACCTTTGGGTTGGTTTTATTGTACTGCCCATGTAGGGTACAGGGTCTGCTTTCCTGAATGTTGCAGCTTGTGGCAAACAAAGATGGCTCTCCTGTCCTACTAGCCTCAGGGCCAGCTCTCCCATCTGCCTCAGGTGTTGATGGGTGGGGGAAGGGCAAGACTAACTCATGCTGCCACAAGACAGATAGGTTAGTAGGGACAGCTTCCCCATGCTCACCCACACCTCTGCATACAGGATTGGCTCTATTGTGCTGCCCAGGGGAAGTGCAGGGACTGCTCTTCTGTAGCTGGTGACAGGCTGGGGCTGCTTTCTTGCTCTTCAGTCCACAAGGCCAGCTTTACTATTTGACTCAAGTGTTTATGGGCAGCAGTGAGGTTGGGAGGGCAATTTTTAACTTTTAAAGGCTCTCTTCATTCTTTACCTTGTGATGCTTCCTTCACCTTACAAGGCAGAGTTTATTCAGAAAACTCTGACACTGAGTTACTTCCACCAACACATCCCTGTTCTCTGTCTTTCTCTTGCCATTTACAAGGGTGTCTGAAAATGCATCCATCACCTTACCCTGGTATTACATTATATTTGCCTGTATTTCAAAATTCACGCTGCAATGTCTATTACATTAATTTCTTCTCTTTCTTCCTTTCTCCTCTTCTTTTTTCCGCCTGTGTCTCCTTCTCTTCTTCCTCTTCTACCCTTTTCCTCCTTCCCTGTCATTGTAACTTCAGCAAAAAGGAAGAAACCACACAATGCAAACTTCATAAATGACTTTGGTTTCTATAAGTTATTATGTCAAAACAGCGGTGTGGGACATAATTTGTATTTCGTTTGTTATTATTTTTTAACAATGCTAATTTTAGAAAATTGGACTAGAATTTCAAAAAATCAAACTTGGGATAATAGAGTTCTAATCAAAAATTAATGGGAATTTATGCTTTGATTAATCTGTAAAATCATCTAGCACATTAATTAAATACTGTTATGTATATGTGAAGGTTAGACACATAGCTCAGTGCCATGTCTAACATGTTCAAGGCTGTGGGCTGGGTCTCTGATGGAGACAAACAATAACTAAATGTATTTTGTAGAAACTTTTTTTCCTCTTAATGACTGAAGGAAAGTGGAATGGGCTAGTACACAACCAGTTTTGTTGAATACTTATACAAATACTAAACTAGACCCTGAAAATGTAGCAATATGTGTTATAAGCCTGTCTTTTATGTCTGTCAAACTACAGGTATAATTTCCAAAGAAATATTCTGTTGATGATATTTATTTTTGAAACAAATACTTTTGATACAAAGAAATTAGCCCTAGACTAATGGTGACAGAAGACAACCTGGTTTCCATTCTATGAAAGTCAATGTTAATATTGAGAGTTATCAGAATTTTGAAAATTTTATTTAGCATGATAAATTTGCTGCTTAGCATTTTACAGAAGGACTGAAGTGGTAAGTAATTAGGAACGGAACAGAATCCTAGAGGAATATCTTCTTGAAAACAGATGAAGGGGAGTCCTGCTCAACATGGAGTCATCTCCTGGAGTGACAGATGGGCACTGAGTTTCCTGTGACATGCAGAGAACCATATTTAAAATCTCAGGAAAAAATATGCAATACAGTCACTCATCAATCATCATGTGTTATTCCACAGCAAAGGGGATATATCCACTGTGATCTCTCATTCAAAATAGCAACGACTCTGTCCCTGCTTCCTGTTTTTCTTTTCCCATTACCTCAACCTTGAAAAGTTGTATAGACTCTTGTATTTATTGCCTTACAGTGTCCTCAAAAGGAGAAAACATATTAGCCAAGACTTGGTCTCATTCACTTGGAGTCCTAATCTAATTTCCAACTATTTTTTTTTCAGTATACATGAGTATATGTATTTCACTCTGAAGCAGACATGATATACACTGCTTAGAAAAGATAAGATTTTAAGTATTACAGAGAAGAATAAAAAATAAACGCTTATTCCAAGTACATCGAGGTATGAAACTTATATTTTTAAGGAGACTTATAGTACAATATATGAGCTGCCATATGGAGTTAGAAAAGAGGTAAAAAGGTCTCCACATCTCAGCAGATGAACATATGGATTGTTTTCCTTCATAGAATGAAGTGCACTGCAGCGTTTTCTGTGACAACTGACTTTGGTGAGTTGATTAAAATTGGGAACCTTCATCACATCCTAGCTGTAGAAAGATGGCTGAGTATTTGTTGAAATGATACAGGAAAACAAATAGTCAAAGTTTATTTTTTCCAGAAAGGGCTTTTGATGACAGACACATGAATTTTTTTGAAATATATTTAGACAAATTTATGTATGAGAATCCTCACAGATTATAGTGACAGTTGGACTGGCTAGATTATGGGTTCTGGTTCATTATTATGATGGCTTGTGGTCGGGTTTCCTTTCAGGGAAGAAAGTGCTTAGTTAACAAAGGAGAAGACACTTTAACAATCAATCAGGGTTGAAAGGCTAAGCAGTTGAGAATATGTACTGTCCTTGTAGAGGACCCAAGGACCCAATTACTGTGCCCAGAACCCATGTGGGTTAGATAGCTCACAGCCACTTATAAATCCACCTATATGCCAGCATCCTTTTCTCACTTCCTATGGATGGATTTCACTCACACTCACATACCTGCAAGCAGACACAAACATATACAAAGAGTTTCATTTTAAAATGTTTTTTTTTTAAACTTTATTTATTCATTTGCCTTGGTGTTTGCCTGGAACTGGAACTACAGACAGTTGTTAGCTGCCATGTGGGTGCTGGGAATCAAACCCGGGTCCTCTGGAAGAGCAGACGGTGCTCTTAACCGCTTAGCCATCTCTCCAGCCCCCTTAAAATCTTTTTAAAAAACACAAACAAACAAAACTTGTCTCTCCATCATGGGGTCAGGAGAAATCTGGCACTAGAAAATTTCCCCAGGAATATACAAAGATAACCCCAGCTTAGACTACTAGCAATAGTGGAGAGGATTCCTGAGCTGGCCTAAACTATTACTGTTGTCATAGAGTCTTTATCCAGCAACTGATGGAAACATATGCAGAGATCCACAGCCAAGCAGCAGACTGAGCTCCAGGAGTCCAGCAAGAGAGAGGAAGAAGAGGAATTATATAAGGAAAGGGGGGGGGAAATACAAGATCATGATGGGAAACTCTAAAGACAACCAAACCAAGATAATGGGAACTATAAACTTTAGAACAGATGCAGAACTTGTATGGAACTGGACTAGGCTCTCATCATAGCGGAGACAGTTGTGTAGCTTAGTCTGTTTAAGGGACCCATGGCAGTGGGACCAGGATCTATCCTCCGTGCATGAGTTGGCTTTTGGGAGCTCATTACCTATGGGGGAATACCTTGCAAACCCTTGATGTGGGGGGGTGGCAGGGCTGGGACTTGCCTCAAGTGAATGGACCAGACTTTACTGACTCCCCATGAGAGGCCTTATATTTTCAGTGGGAGATGGGTGAAGAGGGGAGGCTGGGGGATGGGGAGGGATGAAAGTGGGATCTGTGATTAGTTTAATTATAAAATAAAAACAGATTAATTAAAAAAATTCACCTTCCATACCTGTTTAATTAGGCCTGGTAATTTTTTTTTCTTTGATAATCCTCTTCAATTATTCTGGCCTTGCTTCTTCTAAATTATTCATACTCAGGCTGTCTATAGAATCTGTTGTTTCCTTGATAAGAACCTTCTTTACATGTGACAACTTATAAGAAACATTTTCTGGTCAGTGAGAACTCAGCTCAGTGTTCCTTCATTGGCAGCACTGGGGCCTTTTCTCCTCTTCTGTCTCTCTATCTTAGTCATTCTCAGTTATATCACCCCTATGTTTTCTCCATGTTACCTTTCATGTCTGAAAACATATTATTTGCTCACTATTGCATAGTTTTACTTCATCCACAGGATGTGAGCTTCAGGCAATGAAAAGCCTGTTAGCTGATAATGAATGGTCCCATCCCAAGTCCCTAAAATAATTCCTGACATTTAGTAGATGCTAATTTTTTTAATTGAAGTCTAATAGCTGTTGTCTCATTACATCTTTATATTTATATTTATACTTAAAAATGTTAGCCAAATGGAACTTTTATATCTCTCACTTAGCTATCTTTCTACCCTAGCTACCTTAATAATTATCAATTATTATCCCAGGCCCACCCTGGACCTCTGTCTTTTCAGTAGCAGGGAGAGTTAACTTGTGACTGAACTTAGACAAGCTGGCCTGGAAGGTATTTACATGGCAGTTTGTGACCACATCATTTCTCCTGTAAACAAACAAATTTTATCCTCAAGTGGCTGATGTGTGACTAGAAACTGAAGTTTTCTTACTGGGAATCACATTGGTCCAACTATTGAGAAAACAGCACGTACATTCTTTCTTTTACTACAACAGATGCTGATTGACAGGCACAAGGTCTTTTTAATCACCTAAAGTATAGAAGGAAAGAAATCTGAGGTCCAACAAACACTCTTTAGTAGAATAGCTAATTAGCCTAAGCAATACTTGCTTTACAAATTTCTTTTACTTTACTGTATGAGCACACACACACACAGAGAGAGAGAGAGAAAGAGAGAGAGAGAGAGAGAGAGAGAGAGAGAGAGAGAGAGAGAGAGAGAGAGAGAGAGAAGAAAAAACTCAAACTGGGGCTAGAAAAATAGGCATCATTTAATTTTGCAATGACAAGAAAGATGAAGCTCTCCATGTGAGCACTCAGATCTCCTATAATCACAGGCTAAACTCCAAACGCGGCTTCAATTGATTTGCTAAGTTACTGAATTAACTGTCTCCTACATTCCCAGCTCCAATATTCTGCTCACTTTGTCTTCTACCAAGGCCAACACAGAAGTTCAAGAACTTATCTAGGAAATATGATGAATGATAATACAGTTCATAACAAAATCCTACCTCATTACCATCAGCAGCTGTTACCCTTAGAGCCTACAGTTTCTGAATAATTGTTTCAATTCCTTTTGTTTGTCCTTTCAAGGCACACAAGAAGCAATTTGATGAAAACAATCTTCCCCAGAGGACATGTGTATATTAGCCAAGAGAGCATCAATAGGATGTCATCTCCTCTCACTTCATTGGTATCTGATGATCTCAATGACATTTATAAAAGTCTCCTGAAGGTGGAGGCTTCAGAAGATAAAGGGACTTCCTGTGTAGAAAGTCACAGACAACAGAAGAAAGACAGAACTGGAGTCTTGCAAATGTTCAGGAAGAATAATCAAGACACTCAGTAACAGCTGCAGTTGTGGAGATTTCTGACTTGGTTTTCAATGAAGAGAGATATAATGTTAAGTGGTGAGGGTTAAGACCAAGTGGTGCCAGAAAACCCAGTTTCATTTTCCATTTTAAAGGATATATTCATATTTAGCAAGATTTAAACATGCAATATGTTTACATCTATATTCCTGAATATATAGCACAGAACTATATGAGCTGCTGAGTCTTACAATATGACTTGTATGTACATATTGTGCAGACTGACCATTGGCATTGGATAACTAACTGGTGAACTGAACATGGATGATAATGGGCAATGCCAAAGTGGACAGGGTAAAGGCTTCAACCCTACACAGATAATAATAGGGAACTAAGAAACGATAAGAACGGAGGGCAATAGTCTTCCCCAGAGAAAGGCACACCAATGAAAGAATGACATCATTATAATCTGGGAAAAAAATAGAGAGAAAGGAATCATGTTATGGACACATTTTACATTGGAGGAACTGAATACATTGTTGAGGGTGGCTCTAATTAGGGATGTGAGAGGAAATTAAATCCAGAAGCAAAAGGAGCATAAAATAGCAGTAAGGATGTCCTGAAAAAGTCAGAAGGAATCTTGCCACTATCTACCTTAAAACCTTTACTACACACAAGTCAGTGTATAAATTTTACATACATATCTTAAATTAAACTTCCCATCTGGGCTAAAAACACTCCCCCCATCAGATAAAAAAATGATCTAAGAAAATCTACAACATTAGTCAGGAGAACCCCCTTTAGTTGTTTGTGTGAGTTGTCCAAGAGACTCTCTTTTCCCCTTTCAACATACAGTGTACATACATATGCCCAATTGTCTTGGTGCCAATTATGAGGACTATCAATTCTACACCTTCATATTATACCTGTGATATAAAGTGAAAGGAGTTGCACTCTGCCTTGTTCTTAGTCTTATTTTTGATTGGTTACAAGGTATGTGATCCCACTAGGTCCCTAAGGGCTGACTCAAGGGCACTCCTCAAAACTATGGGAGATAGACCAGTTTTGGAATCCATAGGGACATGGAAGACCTTAGACCACCTTTAGTAAGTAGATCTGGTATATGAATCTGATGGAATGTGGGACCCCAAGATTGCATGTCTCCAGGGCCAAAGGTTGGCTTGAGATTTCATAACAGTGGACATGTTCTCTGGCTCCTGGCATGGGCTAAAAGCCACAAATGGCATACAGGTACTGGGGTATGCATCACATTTGTTCTTGTATGGGCTGACCTGACACTGAGTTGGTCAGGACTCTGGAGAAGGCCTCTGAATTGGCTCCATGTGATAGACTGTAATTGGTCACATAGGTGCTGTTTTTCTTCTGGAGTGAACCTGGAGCCTGAGGGCATGGATGTACTTTGTCTATATACAATCACTTGATGCTACAACAAAGGAAAAAATTCTTGGCTAATGCATTATCTGTCTGTAAATGGACTTCCGTTTGCTTGAGCTGAGGGGAGTGTGTGACAATAGAGAGACTCCAGGGAGAGCAATGAACAATGTCCTTTTCTTCAGTCTAGCAGAGAAAATGATTGCCATTGCCCTCGGCAAATCCTGACTGATTGAGACCAATTAGTGTTCAGCTCAATGAACAATTATTTCCCTTGATTTTGTCTTTTTGTTTATAAATTATTGGCTGCTCAAAGGGATTTTTAGCTTCAGTCTCTTGCTGGATTTCTTTTGTTTCAGTCTAAGAAACATATTTGTCAAATTCATGGTATTGGGTTAGAGTAACTTGTATACTTGCTTTTAGAGTCTATCCTCATTTATTCTTTTCCCTTTACTCTGGATGTTGAAGCAATGTGGCTAGAGTTCTTTTTTTTATTTTTATTTTTTCTTATTTTTGGCTTTTTTTGTATTTCTTTAATATTTCTTTTAATTCTGACTCAGTATGAATGTATGTATGCATGCATGCATGTATATATGTATATACTTATGTATGTATAACAAGAGGGGAAACTGCCTTGGGAATTTCTATTGATTTGTAATAGTGAAGGCAAAATAAAACTGTAAGGTGATTGGTGAAAAAATTATTCTCAACTATGTCTATGAATGAGCTTGGGTGCAAAGAGTAGTGGGAAAGTGAGAGCATATTAGAATAATTGCAATCAGTTTTTCTATTGACCACGTTTATAAATAAAAGAATAATTCATTGAGTTAATGAAAGATAAGAACAGACAAACATGTACATTCTAAAGTCTTAATTATGGAGACTTCTTTTACTTATTTTATTTTTCTACCTTTTGAGACAAGTCTCATGAAGCCCAGGCAGTCCTTGAACTAAGACCCAAAGATGCCCTAGAGTATCTGATTCTCCTGACTCCAATTGAGTGCTGGGTCTGCAGGAGTGCACCAGCATACTTGGTTTATACAGTGCCGGGAATTGAACCTAGGGCTTTGGTCACATTAAGGCCACATTCTATCAGCTAAGCTATATCTTTAAGGACAACATCTGATCTTCCTTTAAGTTCTAGGGCATTTCCAATAAGGCAGTGTTTATTTTCTCATAGAAAGTTTAGCTGCCATCAGGGTTTCAAGGTGAATTAGAGCAAGAGGAAGATTTGGGTTTTCATTTTGTATATTCTTATACACAACTCTGTTCTAGGGTTGAACTGTTTTATGGTAATGGTACCCTAGTGGTGTCAGTGTTGCCTCTAGACCCAATGTGCCTTTATTATCACAAAGCCTCTAGCAGCATAGACATGAGCTCAACCAGATCCCTTCGGCAGTGTTTACAACCTTCTCTTCAGGCGGATAAAGAAATATTCTCAACTCACACCTAGCGGACTTGATTAACCACAACATCTCCACATACACAAGATTCATACTGTTGCCTGTTTTATGTAATAATTCTATTATAGCTGTGCATGCATTGTTTTGTCCCTAGATGAATAGACTGAAGTTTTTTCCTTGGAAATCAGTGCTGTCTCAAATTTCCTACCCACATCACTTGGCAAAAGGCCATGTTGGAACTAGATTATTGACTATAGTCACTCTCCTGACAATCCCACTGTACTAGGAGTGTTGGGTTCGCACAGTAGTCTTAACCCATGCTGTGCATTCTGAGCTCTTCCTGCATTTAGGTGGTTGTTGTTATGCTCACCTCCTGATTCAAAGGAGTTTAGTCAAGAGGCATTATGGGTAGTGATAACTTTTGATGGTTTGATGGTGTTTGCTTGTTGGTCAGCTCCACATACACTATAATCATCTTGAAGAAAAACTTCAATTGAGAAAAAATAAAAATAAACAGCCTGTAGTGGGATTATGATGGTAATGTTGTAATACTTGTCCTACCTATGGGTTTAATAAACAGTTGATTGGCAGAAGGCAGACACGAAGTGTGGGCAGAGCTACCAGATAGGGAAAATTCTGGGAACAGATAGAGCACAGCACAGATGACACAGATGCCATAGATTCACCAGAGCTGCCAGGAGACACAGAGGGAATGCTGGTGAGAAAAGGAACTGAACCACATGGCTGAAAAGGATAAGAAAGATGGGTTAGTTTAAGACTAAAGAGCTAGCAAGTTATATGCTTGGGCCCTAGACCAATCAGTGTAAAATTAATGAAAGAGTCTGTGTGTTTCTGTGGGACTGTGTGTGTTTCTGTGAGTCTATTGGACTGTCAGACTGCTGTTCAAACCTTTGGTCCAGGCCCAGAAATTCTAGGTCAGAAACTTATTACAAGCCCCCCCACCCCATCCAATTAACCTGTAGGTGAGTCTGCAGAATATTTTCTTGATTAATGATTGGTCCATCACATTTAGGGTGGTGCCCCATCCCCTGGAGAGGTGTTCTAGACTTCTGTAAGAAAATAGTCACCGACCACCCATCCAGAGAAGAGTCAGAGGTGAGCAGATTCGGGCTCCTAGGCTGCCCATCCAGAGAATTCCTCTCCAAGATTGGGGTCACACCCAAGGATTGACCTCAGGCTCTGACACCAGACAGGCCCTAAGCTTTAGCTATGAGGGGCCTCTTCTAGGGACCCCTAGTTGCATGGCTGGGACCCATTCCCAGAGTGAACTGTGTCATCAGACAAGGACTGAGATCTTTGAAACTCTACCCCCTGCACAGAGTAGAGTCAGAGATGGAACAGACCCCTTGCTTAGAACAGACAGAATACACAAAAACCCTCTAGCCACAACTGACTAGGAGCTGACCAAGTGTGAACCACCAAAGCCATGGGTAGATGCCAGTGCAAGAATACATGTAAAATTATAAAGAACAAGGCAGCACCAGAAGAAACTGGTGGTTCTACAACTACAAGACCTGAACAGAGAAATGAAAAGGAAACAACAGCAAAAACACCTTTATGAAGATTATTGAAGCCTTCAAAGAGGATATAAAAATTGCCTTAAAAAATAGAAGAAAATACAAACAAAAATTTGGAAGTAATGAACAAATCCTTGAAAGAAAACCAAGAAAAGGTAAACCAAAAAATGAAAGAAACATTTTAGGAACTATTTTCTGATATCCTTTTCAATTTCTTTCTTCAGTGATTTAAAGTTTGTGTCAAATAGATCTGTTACTGCTTTGGTTATAGTTACTCCAAGGTATTAAATGTTATTTGCAGCTATTATAAGGGGTGATGTTTTCTTTTTTTTTCAGCCCTTTTATCTTTAGTGTATAGGAGGGCTACTGATTTCTTTGAGTTAATCTTATATTCTGCTACATTGCTGAAGGTATTTATCAGCTGTAGAAGTTCCTTGGTAGAATTTTGTGGGTCACTTATGTATACAATCATATCATCTGCAAATAGAGATAGTTTCACTTCTTTTCCAATTTGTATCCCCTTAATCTCCTTTTGTTCTCTTATTGCTTTAGCTAAAATTTTGAGAACTATATTGAATAGATAAGGGAAGAGAGGACATCCTTGTCTAGTTCCTGATTTCAGTGGGATTGCTTTGAGTTTTTCTTCATTAAGTTTGATGTTGGCTTTCAGCTTCTTGTAAATAGCCTTTACTATATTTAGATATTTTCCCTGTACTCCCGATCTCTCTGGGACTTTTCTCATAAAGGAGTATTGGACTTTGTCAAAGGCTTTTTCACTGTCTAAGGTTATGATCATGTGTTTTTCCCTTCAGTTTGTTTATATGATGAATGACATTTATGGTTTTTCATATGTTAAACCATCCCTGCATTTCTGAGATGAAGCCTACTTGATCATAGTGGATGATATTTTTTATATGTTGTTGTATATTGTTTGCCAGAATATTTAGCAACAATATTCATGAAGTAAATTGGTCTGTAATTCTCCTTCTTTGTTGTGTCTTTGAGTGGCTTGGGTACTTGAATGGTATTAGGGTAATTGTGGCCTCATAGAAAGAGTTTGTAATATTCCTTCAGTTTCTACTGTGTGAAATAGTTTGAGGTGTATTGGTAATAGCTCTTCTTTGAATGTCTGACAGAACTCTGCACTGAAACCATCCGGACCTTGGCTTCTTTTACTTGGGAGGCTTTTATTGACAGTTTCAATTTCCTTTAGGGTTATAGACCTGTTTATGTATTTAACCTGATTTTGATTTAATTTTGGTAAATGGTACTTGTCCAAGAAGCTGTCCATTTCTTCTAGGTTTTCCATTTTTGTGAAGTATAGATTTTCGAAGTATGACTGGATAATTCTCTGGATTTCCCTGGGATGTGTTGTTATGTCCCCCTTTTCATTTCTGATTTTGTTGATTTGGATTCTCTCTCTTTGCTTTTTGGTTAGTTTGGATAAGGGTTTATCTATCTTGTTGACTTTCTCATAAACCAACTCTTTGATTCATTGACTCTATGTATTGTTCTTTTTGTATGAAAACTTGTACCCATTAAAGCTGAAACCAAATATATATATTAACCAGCAAGAAAATCAAACTCATTCAGCTAAGCCAATGACAGGCTGTTTTAAATCGAGAAGATGAAAATACAGAGAAAAAAGATGGTATAAAATTCAGGATGAAAACGTGAGAAAAGCCATCAGTCTGGAGTAAGGACGGGTTCTGTCATGGAAGCTAACAGGAAGGTGTGTTTAAAGCAGATTGTCTTCATCCACTAAGATCCGAATGGAGTCACTGGTTACCTAAGGTTCTGCTGAGGCTTATTTTTATTCTAAAGTTTTCAGCTTCCTACTAGATATATCCATGCTGTGATTCTCCCTTTTCTGCTCTAAATGTGCTTCTTGGACTTGGAGACTAATTGGGACTAGCACAGGGACATATCACCCCTAACTAAAATGGGAATGGACCAAATGTAGGGAAGCTTGGCAGTACATTATTTGCCATACTTTAAACAAATGAACAAAAACAAAATGTCTCAGTTTTCAGATGAAGAAAAAAGAATAGTGTATATTTTTCTGATTTGTAAGTTCAAATCATGTTTTCCATTTCAGAATTTCCATTACTCTTTCTGATTTCACCTTTGCTTTTTCTACTATATCCCATTCAGTCTTTTTATTTTTCCTCCTTCCCATTCCTACCTGAAACCTTTATTTTCTCTTGCCTAGTTTTCAATCTTGTTATTTTTCTCATGTGATACCCATACATCACACCATGTATTTTTCTACTAAGAATTAGTAATAGGAAGTATATTAATAGTGTTTTTATTTAAATAGCTTTGAGTGTCACACATGCACAATCTAGAATAACCTATGAAGGTAATCTCAGTTGAGAAATTAAGTAGATTAGGGTGGCCTTTGGTGTTGGATCAAGGGGATTATCTTGATTGTTAACCCACCCAGTCCTCTGTGGGAAGCACTATTCCTTAGGCTGAGCCCTAAACTCTTAAAAAGAAAGGTATTCAACAAAATGAAGCAAGGAAGCAGAGATCCAGGCCTTTGTTCTCTCTTTGCTCTTGACTGTGAATGCCTTACATTTCTGTTTGCCTTTAGTTTCTGAAGATGATGGACTTTAACCTGAAATTATAAGGTAAAACAAAACCACTTTTCCTTAAGTTGCATTTGACAAAATATTTTATTACAATGACAGAAATAAAATTGGTAAGGTATTAAAAATATCCTGACTGTGCTTTAGAGGAAACTGAGTTTCCTTTATTGTATTTGGAGATTCTGCAATTGATCCATTCTTCTTCATTGTCTTTGAGTAAAACATAGAACAGAGAGAGGGCATGTTTTAACAGACATAGAGGGACTGTAAAAGCAGTAAAGCTGCATCCAAATGTCATGCTACTTATTTTTTTTAAATAAGAGAAATATATTTTTCTCAAGACCCAATATGTTTAGCTTATTTCTGCTGTCAGGTGAAATCTCCCCTCTTTGAGTTCATCATTCCCTCAGTCTGAGACTAATTGAAAAGCAGAAAGTGTTTTTAATCTTCAAGCCTATCACAAAGAAAGCTGTCCAGACAAGATATTCCCACTAGGAAGCTGAAAATACTGGCTAATGAATTTACTGGATGGCCACTGTTGCAGCTGGTGGTGATCACAGGGCCTTATGTAGGCTAGACAAGTGTTCCTCTTCTGAACTATACTGCCAGCCTGAGGGGAAAATAGAGTGTAGTATTATAAAGGAATAAAAAGCAAAGAGAGTAGAAGAGTTAAATGAGAAGGAGAATGGGGTCAGGGTTGAGGAAGGAATGTAGGAGGGTAAACTATCACTAAAGACCTTTCTAAAAGCCAGCGGGAAACTGACTACTGAGGAGGCTTCCTGAACTGTAGTCACATATGAAAGCACACTTGTAGACATTGACCACAGGAGGGACAAAGAAACAATTGGTTCCTTTCAAGTCCATTGTTTATTGAAATCTCTCTCCCTCCCCCTCCCCACTCTCTCTCTGTCTCTGGCATCAAGGACTAGTGTTAGAGAGATGCATTTTAAATTAAAAATTTCCAACAACAGATTTAGCAGTGTGTTAACTTCTGGATCCCAAGGTGTCCAATTATGAACCTGTAACAAGGAACCTTCTCATATCACCCACACGAGCTCTTTGGCTGTCATTGAGAAAGCCCTAATATCTTCACACTATGTGCCATTTCCACAAAGACTGTGCCTGCTTAGGGCAAACAGTTCAATAAACACAACGAGCATGCCTACGTGGCGGTGAAAACACGCTTCTCTCTCTTTTTATAGTTTTAATAGTTATACTCCAGTCATTTTTTTCTTAGATTTCTCAAATCTGCATATAAATTAATTTCTTTATTAAAACCAGAAGCCAGAGTCATCTTTTATCCCAGGTGCCATTAATAGGTTATAGAAGTTGTGAAGTAATCTATCCACAAATCCTTTAAACAGAAACATTAATCCTTCTTGCTAACAACTAAATAAAACATTGTCTTTAAATATTAGAGGTTTTTTTTTTTTTTTTTTTCCACATGCGCAATTAACTGATGAAGCCGCTAAATGTGCAATTATCCCATTATGAGAAAGAAGGAAAATAGCGATTAGAAACAGCCTTTTCTTGAAAGAATAATTAAACTATTGCATCGCAAGAAGAAATATTTGCTACAAGAATAGAAAAATAGGAGGGAAAAGAAATGAATCACTAATGTGTGGATTTGTGGGGGAGCCAGGGAAGAAAAGTAGAATGTAAAGAGGCTGGAGAGGGGCTGCACCTGGAAGCATTGATAAGATATATTTATTTCTCCAAGGTTCTGCTCCTTTCTGGATAGATAATAATAGACAATCAAATGCCTCTGGATAAAATTCTAGGGAGAATACAGCAAGCATGATTGTTTTAAGGCAAATTATGAACGATTAGCCTTGGCTGTCTGGTCTTTGCTTCCCTTTGGGCTAAAAGCAAAATAAGAAAGTGTCTGGAGGAGCTGTGCTAGGGAAAGGCCCAGAATGGCTTCAAAGGTCAAGATTTTTGAAGACAGTAGATAGCATGGTCGGAAGACTGTCTTCTAAAGTTTTCAGCCTGACTCTTTCACTGAATGTACACACTGAGGCTGGGCAATCTTGATGGAAAGCATAGCTGAAGAGAAGTGTTCCTTCTGTACTAATAGGAACCCAAGTCAAGTTTCTATTCATGCAAATGACCCTTTGTCCTCCTTTTATGATTTCTAGTGGCAATTAAGCTAACAGTTTAAAAGAAATTGTTTTGGTATGTAAAGCTTAGTTACTGTTCTATCTACATAAAATTCTTCTTAAAATGCTCTTATTAATTGCAAATCAGCATACATTAATGGGATTCAATGTGTTTTGTCCATACATATCCAGTCACATTACTTCTACTTTTCTCCCAGATCGATGGTTCCACAGATATTCCAATACCTAGAATTCATTACTGTGCTCTCAGGTGACTTTTAAAATAGTCTCTGATTTTAAGATTCCTTGCTTTTGAGCACCTGGACAAATTGTCCTATACAAAGTAGGTTTATGATCTTGAAAGGGTAGCTGATGCTGCTTGTGTGTTCTCTATTTCACTTGTAGGTAAAAAGTTATTCTTTTTTATTGCCATTACACTTCAGAATTGTGACAGATTACACAATGGAACACATGCTTTTAAAGACATTCCAAATGACTCTCAGACCTTATCTTCTGAGGACATTCTGGAAAACCACAGCCTCTCAGAAGCAAGCAACCTGCTCTGAGATCCTTTGAGATATGTAGGGAGCCAAAGGCAACAGTAGCCTGAACAAAGTCTTCTGAAAAAATTCAAGGCAGTAAAGAAAGATAGCATCTTCAGCAGATACCAACAGAAGCTGACAAACTTTCTGCCTACTTTGGCTATCAAGAAACCAAGAAACAAGTATCTAATTATGATAGCTAAGGAATTTTCCAGATTGAACTGAAAAGAGGAACCCCTGGAGGGCTCTAGATTATTAATGAACCTTTCACTAAAGATTAGATATGCTACTGTATGTAAATATAGCTGGTTCTCAAATACAGTTCTTTTTAATCTATCTGAGATGATATCTTCTCTCTTTAGACTTTTCTGCTTGATACTAATAACTAAATCAGATTGTAAGGAAGTTGTGGTGTATTTATATATGATCCTTTGTGGGAGTTCCTGTACTTAATGTTGAAAAGAGAACATGTCTTTATAAAATGTAGTCACAGACCAGTTCATATCCTTTGAAGATATCTTGGAATTCCTTTTCAAAGTCATCTTCTAGAACTTTCTACTCAGCTTACTGTGATAATATTTTCCTATATTGGCCCAGGTTATAGGTTTTAGACGATTACCTTGAAAGCCTCAGACGTTTTGTGTGATTATTGTTGCTGCTCTTTTTATGGTACACAGACTAACTGTGCTTGTGAATCTTAAATATCAACCATGTTATTTGAAAGGTAGGAGGCTCACCTGTCTTCCTAAGTAACAGTTTCTCAGAAAAATTAAATCATCAAGGGACAAGCAATTTTCCCTGTGATGGGAAGCCCAATGGAGACTGGCAAAGCTGGAATATTAGAACTCTTTAAAGGCCATTGTTTAGATTATCTGGATTGAGAAAATTAATATTTATAAAAAGTTAAAATAAAATGAAATAGGTAAAATGGAGGCTTCATGAGAATGAAATCTAATATGTCAATGACTATGAGTGGGTTCTTTATAAATATAAGAATTTATTATTTAACTATTGTTATTATCAACTATCTATTAAGAGTTCCTTCTTGTTGGATGCCTCACTAATCCTGTGTTGCTGTGACATCTCTTTATAAGATCATCTACTGATTTTTAAGTGATAAAAATAACCAATCATTTCTAATAGCAGTATCCAGTACCAGACACTATTCTGAGGACTTAGTCCTAACTCATGATTTGAATTCATAATTACACAATGAATCAGTATAGTTATCAAGGTTCCAGAAAGAAACATCACACCAAAACAGGACAAATAAAGAGCCTGTAAAAGACACATTTGTAAATGTAAGAAATCTGTAAATATAAGATAACCCGACAAGGGATGATGAAGGAAATCATAAGAGATACTGAAATTATTGTATCCTTGGCATCCAAAGATAAAGCAATCATTTAAATCTAAACAGAGTAGATGGCCACTAAACCAGAAGTGTGCTCTTCAGATGACAGTGACTTCCACTGCTTTTTCTAAGAGGCAGAAGGAAGAAAATCTATTTAGGAGCAAATATAGCTACTGTCATCCCCTGTTCTGAAACTGTCCATGGTCTAGATTTGTAATTGTAATATCCTGTTTTGCTACCCATCACCAGTGTATCTTACTCTTGTATCTTGGCTGAATAAATCTGTATGCTTTGTTGGGCAATGTGAAACCATTATTTGCAGTATAATAGACATAATGTTTTAGGATCCTATTTTTAACACTGAATATAGAAAAATAACCTCCTTTATGACATATGCACTCATGACTTCCAGCAGGACAGCCAAATGATACCTTTTTAAGGTTTTGGTAAAAGAAAAGTCTTCTGTATCTTCATGTAGATTGTGCTGGTTAAAGTGTAATCTGGCAGGCTACATATGTGGACCCATTCTAGAGACATTCTCATATTTCCACAAAGCCGACTTTAGGTCATTATTGAATCTGAGTTTAACTACCCAACCAAACTGACTATTGATTTTCTTTCTGGTAAAGTAAATATACATAAATTAATTTCTTTGGCACTGTATAGTTTTATATATATTTACTGCCTAACAGTATTAGTGTCTGATTTTATGCATGCTCTTCTAACTCCTTTCTCCAATAGAAATCATGATGTTCTAAAGTCAATGGACAATTTTTCAAAATGACTGCCTCAGTTAGGGAGAGTTGGGTATGCAGAATTTTTAGCCTCATCAGTGTTCTGTCCAAATAAACTTTAACTTTCTCCTTTACTTTCCATTGGTATCAGGACATAAATGGACCAGTGCAGCCAAGTTATTTTTAGTAATTCTTGGAGACTTTCTCAGATGTATACTACATATGTATATTAATTATTATATTATATAATATATAATATTAATTGTAAGGATTCCTGGCATTCCATGTAGCTGAGTCCCTCGGCTCAGGTGGGATGCACCTTGCATGGAGGCATGCCCCTGGGCATGGCTACGTAAACCCTGCTGCACTGCATATGAAGCACCTCCCTGGACCCATGACGCATACCCGTGCACGCCCCTTCCCTTAAAAGTGACTGTGAGCATGTGCTCCGGTCCTTTTCTTCTCTGTCCCCTGACTTCTCTGCTTCTTCACCCGCCCGGGACTCTTCTCTTAAATAAACTCTAGTGTGTGGCCTTGTTACTGTGTACTTGCTCTCACACGCGGAACTAACATTAATCACATTCTATTTCACTCTTTTCTTCATTGTTTTCAGATTAATTCTCAGTCCTTCCCAAATTTATGTCCTCATTTTATTTAATAATCTCCCTAGTCCAATTCATGCTGACCAGATATTCATGAATGTGAGGTTATCTGCTCAAGTATGGTTGAGCTTCCAGGGGCCACACTCTTAGAAGCCTCCCTTAAGCCATCAAATGTGTGTATGTGAGGACGAAGGTAAGGGCTCAGAAATCTCTTCCCCCTCTGTGCTATAATGTTGACTGGCTTAGTCTTCTGTGTGTCTCTTACAGGAAACCCCAGCTGCTATGAGTTGAACATGTCAGTTCTGTAACTGATACTGTTTCCCCTTGATCCTCCCGAAACTCTATCTCTTACAAATTTTCTGCCTTTCTTATAGATGATCCCAGAGATAGGAGGCAAGAGTGTGAACATGATGTCTTATTTGCCGGCTTTTTTTTTCTTTTAAACCAGGCTGTGATTTCTATCACAGACATATCAGCCCTGTGACTACAAAGGAAAACAGGGCCACCAAAAGGTTATTCTTAATGCTTAACTAGGAAGTCAAAAGTCTTAAATCTGCTCCTTTTTTTTCATCGGTGACTCTCTTAGTCACATCCATCTGAAAGTCAGAAGGAAAACTCCCAGCTAATCTTGCAGGGTTCAGTTCCAGAGAAAAGCATCATGATGGACAAGGTGAAGGAAGAGGCAGCCTTCTTACCTAACAACCATGTTTATAGTGGGTTCCCATGAAGAAATAGGGAATCGCCTCTATTTTAAGCAAGCCCCTAACTCCAGCTTGAAACAGGCCTGAGTTCTGCTGAGTACAAAATACAAAATAGGAGACAGCCTAGGACTATCTGATAGTCACTAATTAACCATGGTATTTCCCAACACAAAGAATACATCTGATAGCCATGGAAGGTCCCAGCACATGAGATAGTCTAAAAAAAAATAATAATAAGGTTTGACAAACAACTAGCTAAGATAACAGAGGAATTCTAGAAAACGCCTAAGAAACCAAGAGAATTAATCAGAATTGAACCTGTACTGAGATACCTAATTGATGTGCAACCTTGTGGTTTTACCTTTAAAACTCCTAGCTTGCAGTGGAGCGGGTACCTCCTCCAGCCTCAGCTATGACAGCTCGCTTGAACAAGGTCCCTGCCTAGGCTTGTACTTTTCAACAAACCTTGCTTTTGCATTTCAGAGAGTTCACATCCTGGTGGTCTCTTGGGAGGTCTTGTGACCAGAGCACAATACCCATTGTAAGGTAAAAAGAAACAAACCTAAACTTACAGAAAAAGTCATCTGTGAAAACAAGTCCACCTCACTAGCTGGAATCCCAAACAAACAAACAAACTGATTTGCTGTTAGCCATGGAGAAACTGCTTCCTGGAGCAGTCATTTGACACTTTCCCCTATATACACTTTAATAATAATGGCCTCTGTTTACTTTATTACTAAATGTTTTCAAAAGAAGAAATAGCTATTATTCTACTTAGACAACTAAACTGCCTAGAGGGCTCTATCTAAGCTCTTCATATTTGCCCTTGGTGTGTGTCACAGCTGGCTGGAGTGCACATCTCAAAATGGTTACATGGCCACACAGGTTGCCTCTTTTTGTTATTTTCTTGTCTGTTGGCAAACCTGTTTTTCTTCTTATGACTGCAATATTTAGGTCTAATTATAAGTATATTTATTTTTGTCTATTGATTTTCTTAGGTTTAATATATTCCTCCTAACCTCATCTACTCATAACTACCCAGTTGTTTGTCTCATCAAGTGATGTTTGCTGTGTCTGGGTACTAGGAATGTACTTCCTCTGTCCACAAAACAGGGAAATAAAAACAAATCTCTGTAGAGCTTGGAAGAATCACTTTAGCATCAGCTTTAGGGTATTAGATTTATTGGGCTATAAATAATGCTGAGTTATAAAAATAAGACAAAATTATTCTTCAACAGCTTAGGGCTTAGCATTTTATCAGCAGGAAAAGAAAATAATTAGTGGAAAAATGGGACAAATGTTGCTGGAGTGTTCGCCTAACCTATTAAATGAATCATTAAAATGATACTATTCTCTAACACCATTACTGTTTTATATTTGGTGACATTTTCTCCTGAGAATTATAATATTGGAGTGTTTTATTTTTTTTCCTGAGAGGATATTTTGGAAATCATATGTAAAAGTAGTAAAGGGTGTTTGACTTTTCTTGAGTTGTTCTGGGTTTTATCAGACTGATTTCTTCTCACCTGAGGCACATTTCCTTTCAATCAGCTCTGTCACTTTTATTGCTATCATGTTATGCCAAGCATATGTTTTCATTAAGCGTATCAAGTGATAATCTCTACTTCAGGAGCTAGGCAAATAGCACACCTTTCTTTGAGCCTTTGTATTCCTTTCTGTGACCTGTATGAATAATTCACAGAGATGTAAATATGCATTTCTCAGAATATGATCACAATATAATGTATGAGCAAACTTTGAAAACCATGTGTTAATTGAAAGATTATGTATACTCTCACACATTATGCTCAACATATTGAACATTGCTTTTACTGGTCATCCAGTGTGTGCTAGGACTGACTCTCACATGTTAGTATGGGAATAAGCAAGGAAAACAAGGAATCAGAAAACAGAATGTAAGAATTAGCCAGAGACTAATGTCATGAGGCAATGACATTTTTTTTTTCTTAGTCTTCACTCTTCTGGTAAGAAAATGCCAGGATGTGCTGTGTCCATCTTGTTAAAGCCTGGCACAGCATTGCATGCAAGTCTGAATGTGATAGCATGCTCTGTTACTGCCATTTGGAACTCAAATGACCTTTCCCTTGATTGCAAGTCCTGATAGGTAGGGAAGGTGAGTTTCCATACTTTACCCTAGAGCCTCAATCACTTAAGTGACATTCCTCAGAGTATGAAGCATCTGTTTCACTGTCTCATTTGTAGTCTCTTCTAGTGAGAATGACCAAGAATATTCCATGAAGTCATTTATTCTAAATGCTCATCTCAGAGCACTACAATACTAAATTCTTAATAAATATTTTCTATTAGAATAATTACATCACAGTGCTAAGTTTTTTAGAGTTTTTTTTTAGCATAGCTAAGGGCTATTTGTAAAATGATATATACAGTTATTTGGCACAGAGTCATATGAGCCTATTTTCTGAGAAAAGATAATCAGCACATGTAATGGAGGTAATTTGAAAAATATTCTTGGTCTTATTCCAAGTCATTCTTCAATGTTCCATTTCATTTGATCACCAAACATCAAATTATGCTACATTAGCTAATGAAGTATATAACGCTACTGATGGGCTTGACATTTTCTGACCAGTTAAAAAAATTAACTATCTGCCTATAAACACCCAGGAAATTGGTGACCTTTCATCCACTAGCATCGTGATGACACATAGAAAAAGGTAAAGAGAGATGATTTATGTCTTGAAAATGAGTTGAGGATTCATTCATGGCCATGAGCAGGATACTGGATTTCTAGGAAAGCATATCTCTCCGCTGCTGTGTAAGTGAGGAAAGCAGAGAGAGATTAAAAGCATGTTATCTCAGAAATGCGGGTTTTAATGTGTTTATCACTATGTTGCAGCTTGATGCTGTGGAACTTTGCTGCTGCTGATAGGCTGCTGTCATTGGCCCCATCTTACAGGTGATGGGCCTATATTTATACAAAACCCACTCAAGTGTATGCTTCTTATATCCTGTCTTTAAAGATAATAATGGGACATTGTGAGTGTGGACTCCAATCTGCACTGATTAATGTCTATTACAACACTGTAGAAAACCACACTGTATTGTTTAGGAAGCGTTGGTGAGACTCTGCTATGAGCCTTTACATCCTAACTCCCATTTCCAAATATTTTAATGAAAGATTAGCAGATGAGGAAAAGAAGGCATCATGAACCAAGATAATGTGGAAGCAGAAAGCAGGAGAAGCGGTCTCAGCAGCTTCTCTGACCTCCCAGGTCCCTGCACCCCTATTACTGACACTCCAGCTGCACAGGCATCCTACTTGTCTCTAGGCACTATGCCTTTTCTTCTTCCACTTCGGGAAGGCTGCGTATATGACTTTCTCCTTGCATCCTTCAAGACTTTAACTTGCTCACAGATCGTAGCTCCAGAAATACTTCTGCCAAGTTTTTTCCTAACTTTCTCCCTGCACCTCACAAGATCTCTTCATTTTTTATAATTCTACATCTTCTGGATGGAATATTTCACATGTTTGCACTTATGAATTATCTATAAGAACAACTGGAATGTGTTGATTATTACAGTGGATAAACTGTGGAAGAGGAAGTGCTTCTCATGCCTCTGGGAAAACTGCAGCTTATTATGTATTACTTGCATTTATACCTGGAAATTAGGATCTGGGCATGCACAGTATTAAAAAATCAGGACAAAAAGCAGAATTTATTCAATTATCTGTGTCTAATTTGTATTTAGAAGAAAATATATTCCTGTAATGACAGGAAAGCAAATAAACAATTTTAACTCACAACCAAAACAGCCTGGCCTGTGGTAACAATTCACTATGTGAAAACATCACTATATTATGGGGAACTCGGAAAAGTATCTCATTCAGTCTGAAGGCACAAATAATTCATTTTCTTCTTTTAAGTGTCAGCTCCAGGGTGTCATAAGAAGAGAGTAAATGGGCTCTTATTGTATGCTCAAGGAAATTAGAAAAAGATGCTAACAAGAAGAAATAAAATATGTGTGTCCTTGTGCAAAAGGGGCACTCAGACCATTTGAATCAAGCATATCTTTCTTTGAAATACACAGATACACACACAGACACACACACACTCACACACACACACATACACACGTATACACACATTCATTAGTCTTCTGCATTGGCTTCTTGATTTATCTAATTTAGAGAATCTCAATTGGCAGAAGGTGAGATATTCTTCTGCTATACATGAGAGTTTGCTGTAGTAAGTCAGAGGACAGATACCCTGATGTCCCATAAATAAAAAGTAATAGGAAAGAGGATTTTAAATAAAGGAATGTGAATAAACACACTAATATAGGAGAGAGGAGAAAGGAAGAAGAGATAAAAAAAATGAAGGATGTTTAAAAAATAATAAGAAAATGAAATTTTATAATCTTATTTAAAATACATATATAATGTATGGATATATCTATTTATGGTTTAAATCTATTTATGCAGCATGGGAGGATAATGTTTTGTGGAGACAAAATCACCAAATATGTAACAAAAATCTTGTACTGAGCAGAGGAAATGTGCTTTAGTCTTGTCCAGAGGAGTTCAAGAAACTCCCCAAACAGTGAAAGCTATTGCCATTATCTTTGACTCGCAGAGATTGAATGTAAATCCTTACTTTTGAAAATACCACACACTTCAAATATAGCACTTAGAGGAATCAAACTGGAACTGACCTGGAAACCAAACCTCAGAGGGTTAGCTCTCACAGTATCCAAAGGTGCTAAGTCACCAAGTGAAAAAAAGCAATCAATAGTCCCCAGATGTAAAGTCTACAAGACACAATGACCAACACCCAAGCCATCCCCAAGGGTTAGCTGACTGGATATGAGTTCCACTCAATAGGAGAGAATTCATGTCTGGTGCTGTAAACATAGACAATTAGCCATGGCTGGAATGGATATAGGCTGGAAAAGAGAACTTACTACAAGTAATTTTTGAAAGCAATATAATTTCTAAGTAGTCTAAGTGTTTATCCTTGTATCATAGATGATGTAGCTCTACCCCTTTATAGATGCTTCCTTTTGAAACAGACAGAGACTGTTGCAGTGGTCCACAAATGGGCAAAATACACAAAATAGGTGACTATGGGAGTGCCCAGGTATAAGTGATTTGTCTACCAGGCATCCTCCAGACAGCTAAGGGACAAGGAAAGTCATCAAAGAGGGGGTAGGAAGAAGGAAGTGCCAGAAGACCATGATTTTTTCTCCTAGATGGTGACTTTTAGTCATAACAGGACACTGCACCCATGTCAACAATATGATTGCTTGAAAAGGACCTATATAATAACCACAACAGTTTATGTGCCAATTTCATAAGGCTTTTACTCCTACATAATTTACTCTGAGCAATCTGCAGATACTGGGAGGGGGGATAAGTTTCTCAAGGAATGAGCTTGATAGGTTATCTAATCCTTTATGTCTTATACATATGACATAAGAGCAACTTTAAAGTCACCCCCATACATATACATATATAAAACAAGAGACAGGTGTAGTTGGAAGGGTAGAGGGAGGTGTAAAATTATGTAAATACAATATTCATATATGGACTTTTCAAAAATGCAAATGAAAAGATGACAAGCTTGTAGCATAATGACAGCAAGCAGTAAAAGGGCTGTAAGTTTAATTAGAGTTGATGTTCATGTGTAGTAAGATATTATGCCAGTTTAATTTTATCTCATTCAATTCTCAAAGCACTTTCCTGACATAGATACTGTCAAAATACACATCTTTTTCAGTATTAAAAAAAAGGGAAATTAACACCATGTGTTCAGTGTCATTGAAGTAGCAAGTGGCAAAGCCTGGATGCATACAAGATATGCTCCACTCCAATGAGGATTACACTGAAGAGCGCATCTATTGTCCTAGCTACCAAGGCTATCACATCCTGATGATATAAAAATACATCCATTTTTATAATAACTGATCCATCCTCAACACAATTCTGACCCCCAAGTCACAGAGATCATTGTGGAAAAGGAATGATTGGAAGAGCCAGAGAACACTATATTAGCTATGAGACTGTCTTCTAGAAATATCAAAGAGTACACACATGAAGTCTTGTCAACATGGATGCCTAAACAAGACTTGAACAAGTCCAATAGGCATGCTTGACATCTCTTCACCTTTACTTCAAGGTGTTGAAATTAGTCTAATGGATGAAGAGAATTTATTGAAAGGTCTTATAATATTAATACAGTCTCTTCTTGGTTATTTCACCTCTTTTTACCTCCATTGATTCTTTTCATTGTAACTGTATTGTTAGTATGCAACCAAAACCACCAAAATAATCTTTGTTTCTTGCCTTGATCATAGCTTTTCTTTCTTCACACCAGACTTGAATCTGTTGTAAATATCCTCCTCTAGAACATATAATGGAACGTGAGGCTATTCATACTGCTTTAGTAAGTCTATAAGGATATAGCAAACAGTGTAAATATGAGTGTATGCACGGAAAGAAAAGTATGTATTACCATGACAAATCCTAGAGATAAATGAACAAAATATATAGTAAATATAGTATTTATTAGTTGTGGTAAGATTGGAGATAGTTTCATTTTTGAAGTCTGCCTTTTAAATAAATATTCTTCAATAGAATTACTATCATTTCACATAAAAGAATATTATGCCCCAGGCTGACTGTTTGCTTTGCTTTATATAAAGCATAAAAGCAAAGCCTCTGGACTTTATTTTTAAATCTAATTTACAGAGAAAATGAGGAAAATCTCACTGGAGCAAAGACACACATAATATGCTTTATGCCTCTATAGTCTTTTTTTCTAACAGGGCTGAAGTTGAAGAACCTGGAAGCTCTGTTCAAGACATAATAAACATTCTCTCACGCTATGGCGACATAAGGCAAAGATGGAATGCCTCTTTATTTCTCATGTTGGTGAACATCAGGGCATAACACCATGTGACACATCCTAGGCATTTCTATTGTGGACTGCAGTCACAAATGTGAGGCACTTAATTCAACTATGCTCATCTTCTGTGGTAGGTATGCTTCTAGGTCTAAATGTAAGAACCAACTTTCTGTATATTTTCAGGTAGCATGATATAGAGAGTACTTGAATTAGCTCATCTGTGCGATTATTTTTCCATCCCCCATTCTTTTATATTTTAAGCCATGTTCAGTGAAACAGAATAATTGTATCTGTGTTCTCTTACCCACTGTATTTTCAGGGTTGCCTTATATTCCTTTGGAGAATTTTCTAAGATTTTATTTAGTTGTTCCCCAGTTGCTAAATTTTCATATTGCTTTTTACATTTATATACAAGGATATATAGTCACAGTTTATATATCCTTGTAGTTATAGGTACAATAAATTCATAGACTATATTCTCAATACATATTTCCTGAGTTACTGTTGCTATAATGTAACGGCAAAATCACTAGAGGAAAATGTATACAAATTCATCAGCAATGTAAAAATTGTATTTCCAACTGAGCAGTTTCTTGTGTTTAGTATTAGGACAATATGACAACTTGATACTTGAAAGTTGTCTTATACCAGAAAAATTTCCATGACATGACATAAAATTTTTCTTCAAAGTTATATATGCTTTGGATGAGGTTTTTGATGTTAATAGCACATGAGAACACATACTTCAAAGAGAGCATTGTTTAGGTTTAAACTGAGTAACCCTAAGTAGGTTACTGAACCTTGTCTTCATAAAATAATGGTAAATGTTGGAGATCCTTCAGAAAATCAACATGAAGATTACCTGGATTAAAATATATAGCATTCTTTATAGTCTTGGAATGGATTTAGAGAATAAGAAATCCCAAATAACTTATTATTTATTGCTCTTCTGCAGGTGTTCTTCTGTGAGCACTATTCTCTAAACCTATCAGTAAACCACAGAGAGTACAGTCATGCCCAGATTGACTAATGAACAAGAAAACAAGTTCTGTAGAGGTGAGACAAAAGCTATCAGGAGTGTTCCCACCATGAAGATGTACAACAGCAGAGGCACAGAAGACACATACTTCAGATATGCAAAGGGTTTATGAAGAAAAGCTATTGCATCATCTGTAGATGACTCTGTAAGCATCTCTAGAAAAAATGAATTTGACAGTGGATCAGAATTTGGAAGAATTTTCTAGTAATGAGAATGTTGTAGACATTTTTATTTCATCTCATATGACACTAAGTTCTCCTCACTGTGAGGGAAAGAGTTCTTTTTTAATTTGTATAGAGAAAGTTCTTTAAAAAAATTCCAGTGGTCTTAAAAATATATTTTCTCATCTATCTCCAACTTGGGCACTTAAGAGTAGCACTTTACTAATTCATTATTTAATCATCCTCAGCACTGTTGGTGGAGCATAAATGAAAACATTGTATGTATTACCTACAGACTTCAGATACTAATATTATGAGAGAGTCTTTTATTTTCTTGGAATCTTCCCCAATTAAATGCAAGTTTCTTAGCTGTTCCCATGGGAAATTCTACCCAGGATGAAAGTTCTGAAAATCTTCTCTTAGCTACTTTGGAGACACACTTTACCACTACTCCCTACTGCACTCTGCTATTTGGAAGGGCTGATCTCTGCAGGTCATAGCAGCTGGCTCTTCATTTTTTTTTTTTTTTTTTTTTTTTTGGTACATGAAGAGAATGAACAGGATATTGCAAGCCTGAGGAAAACTATAGTGGTGATATTTGGCCCATCCCATAAGTGGCACCATGGCCTGGCCACTTCTCTCATCCAACATTCTGCTGACTCTTCCCACAAAGTTCTGTTTCTAAGCCAAGTAACTGTTTAGTTTTGTTTTTCTTCTCACTTAGGCCTGACAATGTTAAGTGTTTAATGCCCCACACTTCCTAATTCCTTGTCTCAGTGCATCACTCTTTCAGCTACCTAATTTATGATTGCCCTCTTTTTTTTTTTTCTCCAGGATCTTGAATGATGTAGAGGTTTTTTTTTTTTTTTTCATACTACGGTGCTTCATCTATGTTTTCAGTGTTCAAAGGCTCCACTGGAAAATCCTGGCCCAAGAAATCTGGCCATAGATCAAGTGATATCTCAGAGCTGCGTTCTCTGGAGAAATCTTTTCAAATTCAGCTGGAAGTCATTGGTAACTCCAGGACGTGCACCACAATAAAATTAATTACCCAAATCAGTAAATAATCATGCTTAAAATGTATTGTTCAGATTTTGTTGAATATTTTATGCTTAACATAACTCATTGTCATTGTCTTTGGAGAAATAATGTTTGAAGGGCCCTATAAATCTTTAATCATGAATTCTAATGCTTAATCAAGAGCAACATTATCTAGTAAAGTTAAACACTACATTTGATGGAGCAAGCCTGTGTATCAATCTAAAGTGTGGCCTTGGGTAGTAGAAACCTGAGTTTGACTCCAGAATTAATAACTAACAAATACCTGCATTGTAAAAATTAAAGAAATCTTCTAGATTGTATTTCTTTATTCAGCAGTTGAAGGTTATGATGGTGTTTATGATACATTGTATTTGGACACTTAGTAAAGATTAGTCAGCTATCATTCCAAATATCACTGTGATTATCATATTTTCTTTACAAGCAAACATCATTATATCACCCATTTCAACGAAGATCCCTTAATTCAAAAAGTCTGTAGGGACAGTAGCAATATGGGTGAAGATGCATAGAAGTAAGAACTCCATTCCTCATGTAAACTTTCCTCAAAACTGTTGCATTCCTTTGGAAGAAGACTCAAGAAAATGAAGGACAGAAAGCCCCACATGCATAAGAATACAGAAGCAGCAGCAGTAGGGCTTTTGTAAGACAAGGAGTAATTTTTCTCCAGGTTATTAAGTAATCTGGGTTTTATATGAAACCTCTACATATTAAACTGTTGGCTGAACATTTTTGCTTTCCTTTCTTTCAAGACCATGCTTGGAAAATAATTCACATCCAATGACTCAGTCATCAAAGCTAGGACACCAGTGTGAGTTTTAACCTAGAGATTAACAATCATCTGGTTCTAGTAGAACTAATTTAGAGAAGGCAGATATATCAATCCAATTTTCAGGTAATTCTCCCCTCTTGTGGAATTTATGATAAGATAGCAGAATGTGATGGACCATCTTCTAGTATATTTCCCAGTCCCAGAAATGATAAGACAGAAGAAGAGAGACACTCAGGGATGGCCAGAGGCTCAAGGGCAACCTGTGGGTCCTCTTGGTAAAGAAATGAAGAATGGAAAACAGAGGAATGAAGCCTCAGCTTTCCTTTTCCCTTGGCTGCCACAGTTAGAGCACACTGTGCTAAAAGGGGAACAGAGATCTTGGCCTGACCTCTTTTCTGTGTTGCTTTGCTGTTTGCCTGTGGGCTTCATTAAATGTGCAGGAACCAAGTTAAGCTGGGAAACTCGCAGCTCAGAAGCAGGCAGCAGTCTCTAAAGTAGGTGCCTGTGCATAAAGAAGAGCTGGGGCAAAGGAGGCTAAGGTAACCTGATGTCTGTGAAGCCCTTTGATACCCCAAAGAGAATAGAAACTAGTTCAGAAGTGGGCTGTAGTATACATAGCAAGGAAAAAGAATGCTATCCATTCTTAGTTCTGGATGAAGTTAATTTTCTTCAGTGCCATTGATAGACTTCAGGGATCCTCTAATCTACCATGATCCATCACATACTCCTTACTCTCCAATTTTCTTTTTCACTAAATTTATTTATTCAATGACTCATCTCTTTAGTTATTATTAAAGAGATATTTTCTCCCTAAAACAAATGTGCCCAGCCTTTGACATTGTGGTACATCACAGACATCTACAAAATTGACATTGAAGAACTATGTAGTTGAGTTAAAAAAAATATTTCATAATGTGTATTGGACCATGTTCATGGCAAGCCAATGGTTCTGATGAGCTGCTGGACAGTGGATACCCAAAAAATAAAGAAATTACATAGGAAATGAGAAAGATTTAGACAACGACCCAAAATTAACCACCTTGACAATTGTAATGGGAATGAATGTGCAGATTTTATTTTTCTTTTGCTCTTATTTGATAACAAAATGAGGACACAGGATTGAGAGCCAAAAAGGAAATAAATGCTAGGCTACTTCTATTTGGATCCCATTCACCAGACAAGCACAGAAGAGTTCTTCAAAGGTGTATAGGGCAGTGACTGCTGTACACTGAGACTTATGGGTATTTACTCCTTGCTCCCTTGTCCTCCCTCTGGAGAGGATTCAAGCACTGATAATGCAATTTGCATTGGGGAATATGCTCACCACAACAGGTGGTTTACCCTTGTGTTATGCTGTGCAATTGTTACAGGGAAATGAGATCCACAGGACAAACTATTCCTAAATAGGGCTTCTCTCTCCTTTTAAGGACCTTTTTCAAATGTGTGTAACACTTTCCCCTCCTCTGATGTCATCCTACATCTTAAATATTCTACCTCCTATTGGAAAAAGATAGAAGAATATTCTCTTATTCAAAACTTATTTTCTGATGGATTGACATTTGTAAGAATTCGTGAAGTTAGATGTATATTATTCAAACATTACATTTAGGGCATGACTACCTAATATACACCATATTATGATGAAAATTAAATTGTTTGATGATGAGATCCTTTAAAATTATAACACTGTGAGAAGCATTTGGCTGATGAGGAGACTATCTTAAAACCAATTAGAATTTTATTTTATAACCAAATTGTTACTATCATCTTCTAACTCAGGGGATCATGCATTTGAATTTCAATTAAAAATCAAGAAGTTCTGTCTCCAATGAAATGCTTCATTCAGAACAAATTCATTAAGCAGTGACTGTAGATGGGATTCTACACAAGTAAACCCAGACTGAATGCTCTCTGCATTCAGCCATTAGCTCAGGCCATTCTCTGTGGAGCCCATACTGAAGCCATGATAGCAAATGTCTCCATAGAAAATGAGGTTGAAGTGGATCTTTCTCAGGATGATTTTATATTTAAATAATTTTTCTGACCAGACTGAGAATTATATAGAGAAGTGGTGTCAGTGGAGGGATGTCTGGAAATTACTTAAAAATTTAAGCATAATCTCTATACTCCCAATTCCTTCAGTAATGATTCTTACACATCAGTGTGAAAACCGCCATGAAACTCTAGGGAAAACCTGGAAACAGCTTACTTTAACTTTCATTTTTCTATTTTCTATTTTGAGATCTAGAGTTTGCTTGGCTTATTGGTTGGAAACAGATACAGTCGAGAATTTTTTTAGCCTTGAATTTAGCAAGGAGATGTATTCTCTTTTTGCTACATACAACAGAACATTCAGGATGTATATTACATCCAAAATTATTCATGAACATTTGAGAAAAATTCCCAGACAGACGTACACAAATGTAAAACAAATTACCTCACCTGCTAAAAATAGAGCAAAAGGTGATCCTAATACACACATACACACATAACACACACACACACAACACACACACACACAAGCCATGGGGTTCTTTATAATTACCTATAAATTAAATATTAGTAATGAATTTTCTTCTGAATTTGAGAATTCAAGTTTTCCTTGTGTGTATGTGACCACTTTGAATTATTAGTTATAATTTAACTTACAGTTGAAATTGTGAGTTCACATGATATTTTAGTAAATATATGTGTTACACAATATACAAATCACCTTAAACACATCTATTTCCTTAAACAATTATTATTTGTCTGGGAGAACACATTCAGAATAAATTATTTCTCCTAGCTTTTTTTTTTTAAAAAAAATAAATGCATTACTGATATCTATACTGACTTATGAGGTAAAGCATCAGAAATTATTTCTAGTAACTGCAAGTCACTACTTTAGAACTACATAGGCACTATATCTTTCTCCTGGCCTGGCTCTGATTAACTAGGACTTTATTCACAGAGTCTATGAGATCAAATCTTTAAAAGCATGAGTGAGATGTTGTAATACTTATATTTTTCTATCTTCCTTATTTCTCTTGACACCATTCACATTGTCACAGGAAACAGGATGTCATCCTTTATGCCTAAATAATACTCCAAGTGTATGTAAATCTTGTTCTCTTTTGTCGGTTTGTTGGCTGATGGAAACTTAAATTGTTTGCATGTCTTTGCTGTTGGGAACAGTGCTGTCTGTGATAAGCAGGGGAATATAGATGCCTGGTTAGCATACTGACTTAATTTTCTTTTTATATACTAGTAGGAGGACTAGTAGATCAATTAGAGCTGTATTTTTGGCCTTTAGAAATGTCTACAGTATTTTTCATTGACTTAACTGATTTATATTCCAACAACATTCTTTCCTCAGTCAAAGTAAAGCAGAAATGAGGTTGACTAAAAAGAGGTTCTAACATAGCACCAATATTAATAGAGATAAATTATGGGAAAAGTACTATACAGCAAAGAGTAGACATGAGTTTCTCAAGAGATGGCCTTCAGACTTCCTGTTTCATTAAGTGATTTTTGTAGGCGTAGTTGGACTTCTTGCTCATTATTTTAGAGTGTCAATTAGGTCTCTGCTTCATATAATGATTATGACAAGATATTTTGTAAATACTACCTCTTGGTCTTCCTGGGCACTTGCTTTCATCAGCAGGATGCTGAGTTCCATGGAAAAGGTTTAAGCTTCCTTTACTGTCTTACCATTGAAGTACAGAGCAGAGCAGAGCAGAGCAGATGAAGTCCTGTCTTACTCTGTGTTGTCTAGTACTGGAGAATGGGATGCTGAAAGCAATACTTTAGCTATCAACTCAACCCAGACACAGAAGTTTCTTCTGCAGGCAACAGCCAGAGGCAAGGGACTAGAATGCTTTCTTCAAACTGAGCCTTACTGGCTTGGTATGATTTTCATATCTAAAGCAAAGCTGTTTATTTCTGTCTAGGAGACTTGGCTCTCCATACTACATTTCCTAGAGCTTGAGGAGGGATAGTGTGGTCAATATCTTTTTCCATGCCTTCTTCATTGTATATTTTCTTTTTATTACACTAAAACAGATTATGTGACCTTAACTCTTCTGAAGTTAGTTTCATGCATGCATAGCTGCTCAAATTGATGTTTCTCTAAGGTGATGATTATTGGAGAATGTTACTCAATAGCATCACCTTCTGCCTTCTCTTGAGGTGACCATTAATATTAGACATCTTCTTACCCTAAAGGAGGAAAACTGACAATCACAGGATGTTTTTTGCAAATATCTTTAGGCACATGATAATGTTTGATTTCAATCAGTAGCAGTTAGAAGTGTCTCTCTCATGAGTGACTTTCAGATAGAGGGTGATAAGTAAATAAATGTGTTAAACAGACATATTAATCAAGAAGTGAAATTTTTCTATAAAGTTCAGTGTGGCTGGGTTTATGTTGAGGTCTTTGATTCACTTGGAATTGAATTTTGTGCAGGGTGATAGGCTTGGATCTATTTGCAGTTTTCTAAACACTACCATCCAGCTTTGCCAACACCATTTGTTAAAGATACTATCTTTTTTTTCCATTGAATATTTTGGGCCTCTTTGTCAAACACATTCACAATCCAAAGGCATTAGCACAAGTATGTTCATAGCAGCATTATTCGTAATAACAAGAACCCGGAAAAAAACAAGATGTCCCTCAACTGAGGAATGGATTAACAAACTGGTACATCTACACAATGGAGAACTACTCAGTAGTAAGAAAAAATGATATTCTAAAATTTGTAGGGAAAAAGATGGATTTGGAGAATATCCTCCTGAGTATAACCCAGAAATGGGATATACTCCCTCATTAGTGGACTCTAAACAAAAAAGCAAAAACAAAGCTTCCAAGCTGCAAACCACAACCACTGAACAGCTTGGGATTTGAAACAATTTAGACTGGCACCTTGGATCCCACTCGCTCCAGAGGAACACCTGGCTCAGTCTTGATGTTGGGGGGAGAAAAGCTGTTCTGCCAGGAGTGGATGCTGAACTAAGCCACATTGGTACCTGGGGACCTCCTGTCTTTGCTGGGGAGGAGACAAAGTGATGGGGAGAAGAGTGAGTGACTTTTAGGGGTGGGAGGGGGAAGGGAGCCTGAACAAGGGGATACATGAATTAAAAAGATATGACTTTATTCATAATAAAAAAAGAAAGTAGCCTTTTTAAATTCAATTTCAAGAAACAATTTATTTATAACCATCCCTAATAAATGAGATACATTTTTAAAAAAGAAGCAAAATTTTTCTAATGTGGTCCAGATTTCATATAAAGACAGAATAAAACAATTTAGGAAATTTAATTAATACAAGTGTTTATTTGGTATTATAAAACAATACTATGCATATAAGGAACTCAGAGTCACAGAACCCTATAGGCAATGAACATCCAAGGCTCAAATACTCTGCTAGTCACAGTTAAAACAAACCACATAAACCATAGGGCATACAAAGTGGAACTCCTAGAATGCTTCTCTGCAAATAAATAAACTGAACAGCATAGAAAGCAGCCTCTCCAATTCAGTAATTAAAAACACTGGATTAAATTTAAATTTAACAAAGCTGTCAATGACCCTTCATTGTTTCTTTAGTTGGCCTCTATTATCCAAGTATGAAATGTAGATCCCTGCAAAGGGACAGAGAAATGACTGGACAGGGTGGCAATGTGACATTGAGAGAAAGGTATATCAATTAATGTTTATTGTATTACTTTTTCAGTAGCTAAATTATGGAAGAAACCTAGGTGTATATCTATCCACAGAGAGATAAATCAAGAAAACATGGTTTACATATGTGATATACTTATTTCATTCACGAAGAACAATGAAATTTGAGGCCAAATAAATACAGTTGGATATAACCATATGAAGTGACTTAAGTCAGTCGCTAAAAAGAATATGTTTTCTTATTTGAGGTCTCAGACACATAAAAACCTTTATGTTCAGATGACATGAAAGCAGAAATGAAATTGTCTTGGGCACAGAGGGCATTACAGTGAGAAGGGAAGTGTGAGAAAGGTATGGGGTAGGGTGGGGAGAGTGTGCTGAAAGCACATGATATATTTCTACAAAATGACCTTAAGAAAACCAATAGAACAAAACTCAATATGAAGAAAGGGACTGTCTGGAGAGAAGGGAATTTTAGTGGCCAGTTTGTTTGGTTTGTTTTTCTTTGCTTGTTTTTGGTTTCTCTCTGTAGTCCTGGCTGTCCTGGAACTTGCTTTTTAGATCAGGCTGACTTGGATATTAAAGATTTACCTCCTTCCCATGCGCTGGGATCAAAGTCATGGACCACCACACCCAGCTAGTGGCTAATTTTATAAACAATTTGATACACTTAGAAAACAAAATGTCGCTATAATTTTTTCAGTCTCTTTAGTAGAAAGGCAATTTTAGTTATTTTAATCTGCATTTTTTTCTTTTTTTCTTTTCTTTTTCTTTTTTTTCCTTCTTTATTTTGTATTTAACAAAAAACAGTAACATGAATTTAAAATGGGGAAAAGTTAACAGTAACTATGAACAGGATAAGAATCATAAGCATGACTTATAAAGGGTGGTAATGCAAATAAGATTGCTGCACATATATTTACTATGTGTTCAGCTTTCCCTCTGAAATTTTTTTTCCCATCCCTGTATATCCTCATTCAAGGTCCCTTCCCCCTCCCACCAAATCTTGACATTTCTCTTCTCTGCAACTCCCCATCCCTTCGCTGGGCAGGGAGCAGACAGTTCTACCGTCCCACTGACCCAATAGTGCTTGGATCAGTCTCCAGTCCTGGCCAAATCCAGTTTTGTCCCCCCTCCCTCAAGAATGAGTCTGGTATTCCTATAGTTGGAGTGGGGTTCTAAGGGTCAGTCCAGGGTGTTTCTGATCCCAAGCTGTTCAGTGGTTGTGGTTTGCCACTTGGGCATGTTTGACTTTTTTTTTTCTTGTTTGTTTGTTTAGAGACCACTAGTGAGTGAGTACATCCCCTGCTTATCTCTCTGAGATTGTGATACCTCGCTCAGGAGGATATTCTCCAAATCCATCCATTTGCCTGTGAATTTTAGGATATCGTTTTTTCTTACTGCTGAGTAGTATTCCATTGTGTAGATGTACCACAGTTTGTTAATCCATT
>PVIH01007678.1:0-98274 GCA_004025045.1 Sigmodon hispidus | reverse complement strand
AGAAAAACTCAAAGAAATCCCACTAAAGTCAGGAACTAGACAAGGATGTCCTCTCTCCCCTTATCTATTCAATATAGTTCTCGAAGTTTTAGCTAAAGCAATAAGGGAACGAAAAGAGATTAAGGGCATACAAATTGGAAAAGAAGAAGTGAAGCTATCTCTATTTGCAGATGATATGATTGTATACATAAGTGACCCATAAAATTCTTCCAAAGAACTGCTACAGCTGATAAACACCTTCAGCAATGTAGCAGGATACAAGATAAACTCAAAGAAATCAGTAGCCCTTCTATACGCTAAAGATAGAAGAGCAGAAAAAGAAATAAGGGAAACATTACCCTTCATTTTAGCTGCAAATAGTATTAATCTATTTCTAAAGGTGAAGCCCTCATTACCGAAATGACCCCCAATAGGCTATGCCTCTTAGCAATATTGCTTTGAGGATTTTCTTTCCAACAGATACCTTTTAGGAAACATTCAGCCTACAACAGAAGGTTATCTTCCTGAGAGCCCCATCTTCTTTTCATATTATAAACAGACACAATGAAGGCAAAAGGGAAGTGTTTACCATGGTATAATCTGATGAGTCTATGGTAATTATTGGACATAGGTTAATCTTCTGAAATAAAGACAAACAAGTGGGTTACAAAAATTAAATAATACAACCAGATATGAGGAGTAACTTAAGCCAGTTAGTTATACTACCCAGAATGACACACATTCTTCCAGAAGCTTCTCTGTAGGGTGATTCATAGACTAACAAGTTTAATGATCTGTTCTGCTTACCTGAACAGTACATCATAGCTGCCTTTTCATTTTGTTAAATCTAAGTCTTTATATCATTGTTTATTTCAAGTTTTATATCGTTTTTATATCAAGTTTTTATTATGGAAAACTTCAAAATTTACAAACAAATCTTTCATAATATCTAACCTTATGCTGTGTATTAATGTTGTCTGTTATCTAATCATGTTCTGAGTTCACTTCTGACTTCTCCACATACTTCCCCAATAATGGGTCATTTAAAACAAGCCCTAGATGTCATCATATTTATTTTACTTTATCAGAGATACTGTAACAAATTGCCACAAACTGAGTGGCTCACACCACCAGAAATTTGTTCCCTTACCACAACGAAGCTAATGGTGTGAAATCAAGGTGTTGACAGGGAGGAATGGTTTCTTACAGAAACTCTGAGGACAGATCATTTCCATGCCTTGCTCTTTAGCTCCTTGGAATGGTGAAAATTCTTGGTTCCTCGATGTGCCATTTCTCTCTGCCTCTGTAGCATGTCATTCTTCTCTGTATCATATGTTTCTCTGTCTCACAATCTTAAGACAAACACAATAATCACTGAGTTTACAGCCTTCCCAAAGTTTTAAGGAGAAATAATCTATCCTACCTGTGCCTCAGAACTCATGTTCTGAATATTCTAGTTCTAGACTGTGTTGTATTGATGATAGTACTGGCCATTTCTAGCTTTCTAGTTAAAAGAGCCTGTATTCTAACCCTTCTTCAAGACAGTAGGGCCACAACAATTCACATTTTCAACCTGATATGCTTTGTCAAGCTACCTCTCAAGCTCTCCCCTAGAAGCACCAATTTACACAACTATGCAGGGTGTGAATATACACCAAATAAACCTAAATTTTGTTAATGTTTTCTCATTTACCAATTTAAAAGGTAAATATTTTTATTTTATATTTTTTAAAAAAGTATAAGTAGGTCAGGATGATTTAAAAATAAAAATAAGCATTAGTGGTGGAAATCAGAAAGAAAAGCAGCTTAAAATGCTTCAGTGTTGAGCTCACAAGAGATTCAGGAAAAATTATTTCCACATATAGCACTTGTATCAAGAAGTTCAGGGAAAAAAAACACTAGAGGAATGCTATTAATCTTCTGTATGTAGGGTATATACATTACACTGTGGGATGCTTGTAGTAGAAAACGAATGCCCTGCAGATCAAGGAAATAACCTTTTTAAGTTTCTGTGGACAATTGTAACAAAATGTTCAATCTGAAGGAATTATTGCCTATGGGAGGTCACTTCTTTAACCAAGGGCAATACTTTTTCCAATTACTTATTTCACATCCAGGCTTTTGTTCATTTGGAAAAAAAGAAACGGAATGCCATTTTAGATATTCTGCTGTCCCATTTGCCATCACTCAGATAGATTGGGTTAGCTAACAGAATTATGTGGAACATGACCAGTTCCCTGCCAAAAGATCAAATGGCTTTGGAGACTTGAATGACCCAAAACAAAAGTTTGAGATTTCAGAAAATGAGGCTTTGTGCCATATTTTACCACCTGCCATTAGTATCTTTGATTTAGAAATATCTCTGGAATGCAGTATGGTGATCTCTCAGAAAACTGGGAATCAATCTACCCAAGGATCCAGCAATACCACTACTGGGCATATACCCTAAAGATGCACATTCACACCCCAAAAGCATTAGCTCAAATATGTTCATAGCAGCATTATTTGTAATAGCAAGAACCTGGAAACAACCTAGATGCTCCTCAACTGAAGAATGGATTAACAAACTGTGGTACATCTACACAATGGAGTACTACTCAGCAGTAAGAAAAAAATGATATCCTAAAATTTGCAGTCAAATGCATGGATTTGGAGAATATCCTCTTGACTGAGGTCTCACAAACTCAGAAAGATAAACAGGAGATGTACTCATTCATTAGTGGTACATTCTTTTTCCATTGAAAGATGATGGGTAAATAAAGTGATTTCACACACACACACACACACACACACACACACACACACCCCTTCTGGTTTGACTGTAGAAGGGTTGCTTAGCAGAAATTTGTGGTGGCCATAGTTCATCCGTGGGCATTAGCTGTGACTTACTGTGCTTTCTTTATCTGTAACTGAGTCTAACCTGGCTTGGGAGCTTTAGATTTTATTTTTTATGTTTCATGTATTTTAGTGAAAAGATAAGTTTTTTTACTGTATGGTTTTGTTTTTTTAGCTATCCTGAATGTTTTGCTTTTTTATATAAAGTTTGATATTGATTTTCAAACAACAATAAATAAAAAATGAAAAATAAATAAAAATAAATATTAAATTTTTGTTTCATAATTATCGAAGTAGTACATATCTTACTTATAATATTTACTCCATAAAGTACTACAGATAGTAAATTGTGAATGCCCTTTAATGTCATCATAAGAATAATTTAGAGTATATTTCTCTGGGTTGTCTATGAAGTATTACATGAAAACATTACTAATATATTTTAAAAATGAAATTGGGCTTATGTTCTCCTGAAATTTCATTAAAAATCCCTTATTCATAGACATTGCAAATTTTTATCATAGAAGTATAGGTATATTTCATTTTAATAGTTTCAGTGTACACTGCCAAAAATACATCATGTTTACTTGTTTCCCTATTGATTTGAGTTGTTGTTGATTTTTTATTTCTGCAAAATAAATGCATCATGATAACTAATTCTGACGGTATTTTTATAGAACAGATACATAGGTCTTAGGTGTTGACTCAGGGAGAAAATCTTGTGTATTTTACATGTTGATAGGTAGAATCAACTAATCAACTAATTCATTCTTTGTCCCCCTAAGGAAGGTTTCTTGGGATTTATCTCACTCAGTGCACTGAAGCCCTCAGGTCTGCAGTTTGCTTTTGATTTTGTTTTGGTGAATTTGACAATAGTTTGGATTATAGGAAGCCAAGACTTCTAGAGGTCTCCAAATACTTCAGTTTCCGGTTCTGGAGTTTCTTTGTGTTTATGTCATTTTCCCCTTATCTAAGAGTCAAACTGGTCCAGTAGAGGTCTTACAGAACAGAGCATCCAGGAGATTCATTTGCCTCATTGAAAGATTTGGGAGTGTTCTGTTTAAGGAATGATCAGAGATGAAACCTAAAAGCAATTCTTAATATACTGTGCTCATGCACTTGGAAGTCACTTAGAGCACAAATAAACTTCACCTAGCAGACTGTATGACAAATGGCAGCAGAGCCTATTCATTGAATGTCTAGTACGTACATAGGTGTTATGCATACTTAACTAATTTGATTCCCACAAGAAGCCCAAACCCGCAGTATCTCCCTAACCATTTTATAGACCTAATTTAGCTCAGAGAGAAGCATTTTTTTTTTCCACAAAACAACTGAACAGTAAACCTAAGGTTGGCATACATTGTCTAATCCTGAAATCCACTTTCCTTTAATGTCATGAGGCTCTTTCTCAGTAGCCACATCAGGCTTCAGTTGACTTGATTTTGGGGGGAAAGGTGTTTCAGTTTGTAGTAAAGGGTGGTTTTGAATTTTCTATTCTCAGCTGCTGGAAAGGTGGGATTTTAGGTGCTTGTCATCATATCCAAGTTTAGATGGTTCTTAATTGGCTACTATGGTTCACTGTGGGGGATTTTTGAGTACACCAAAAAATTTTTGAAATTAATTATGATCCTTGAAGCATTTATTTTGCCATTTTTTCATTCATCAAGCATTGATCAAACATATACCATGCACTATATGTTTAAAATGGATGGGCTATAGAGATAGCTTCATGGTTAAGAGTGCACACTGCTCTTGCAAAGGACTCAAGTCTGGTTCAGGACCCACATCAGGCAGCTCATAATTGCCTGGGACTTCAATTTAGGCAACTTGATGCCCTCTTCTCTGTGGGTCCTGGCACTCACACGTACACACCCCATAAAGATACACACAAAATTAAAAAAAAAACCTAAAGCAATAAGTGTATTTTCTCTTCCTGAGAATTTCAGGGCCAGGTAATATTATAAAGCAAATGCACACAGAAGAGAAAGCAGGATGATAAGAGGAACATTCAGATATTTAGGGGCCTAGAGAGAAAACACCTATATTGTATACTCAACAATATCTGAGTAAAGATAAAACTAGAATCTATTTTCCATAAAACATTCCATAATATACTTTTTAAACTTGAGTAAGATTAGAATAGATGTGTGACTTTTGAGGAGAAAATAGTAGAGATTTAGTATTTCAAATAGAAAGAAAATCTTTTATCTGATGTTGTAATTTCAATTTTTTAATAATTCAAGGAAACAAGAAACATTGGTAATTTTCTGCATCATTTCAATCTTCTGGTGCCCACACACACACTTACAGGGAGATACACATGCAATTCTGTTTACATATTGCCTGAAATTCTCTTTCTTCATTCTAAGAAAAAGGCTATTGCTTTGCTGTTTATTATTATTATCAATTAAATTTATTTATTTTACATCCCAATCATAATTTACCCTTCCTCTTCTCCTATCCCATGCCCAACTCATTCCTCCTATGTTTATATTCAGAAAGGGACAGGGCTCCTATGGGTGTCAACAAAGCATGACATATCAAGTTGAGGTAGGATTAAACTCCTCTCTTTGTATTAAGGCTGGTCAAAGCAACCTACTATGAAGAATAGGTTCCTGGAAGACAGCCAAAGCATTTGGGACAGGCCTTGTTTCACCACTAAGAGAATAATCTACTGGGAATAAGATCAAACTACATAACTGTCACACATATGTAGAGAACCTAGGTTGGTACCATGTAGGCTCCCTGGCTGTTGGTCTAGATTCTGGGTTCTTATGAACTCAGGTTAGTTATTTCTTTGTATTCCTTTGTGATGAAGTTGATCCTCCCTGGATCATACAATCCTTCCCCCTTTTCTTCACCAGAATTCCCCCATCTTGGCCCAGGAATTGGCTGTGGATCTCAGAATCAGTTTCCATCAGTCACTGGATGAAGGCTCTCTGACAGCAATTGGGGTAGTTAACCAATCTGATTACAGAAGATGATCAGTTCAGGCTACCTACTTATTATTGCTAGGAGTCTTAGCTGAAGTTATCCCTGTAAATTTGTGAGAGTTTCCCTTCCACTAGGTGTCTACCTGACTCCAAAATATTCCTCCCTATCAAGACATCTCTTTCATTATTCTCCTTCTCCACCCACCCCCAAATCAATCCTTCATGTTCCAACTCCCAACTTCAGTCTACCCAGGAGATCTCTTTTCTTTCCAGTTCCCAGAAAATTAATGTGTTCCCATTCCACTTTGGGCCCTCCTTGTTAGATAGCCTCTCTGGGGCTGTGGATTGTAGCCTGGATATCCTTTATGTTTGTCTTTCTGGGTCTGTGTTATCTCACTCAGGACATTTTTTTTTTTAATTTCCATCCATTTGCCTTTACATTTCCTGATGTCATTTTTTTTTTAAACAGCTGAATAATACTTCATTGTGGAAATGTACCATATCTTCTTTATTCATTCTTTGGTTGTAGGGTATCTAGGTTGTTTCCAGGTTCTGGCTATTACAAATAACACTGCTATCAACATAGTTGAACAAGTGTACATGTGGAATGATTGAGCATCCTTTGGGTATATGCCCAAGAATGATATAGCTGGGTCTTGATTAAAGTATTTCTCAATTTTCTGTGAAACTTTCATATTGATTTCCAAAATGCCTGCACAAGTTTGCACTCCAACCAGCAGTGAAGGAGTGTTCCCCTTTCTCTACATTCTCACCAACATAAGCTGTCATTTGTGTTTGAATGCTAGTTGGTATATAATAAAAACCTAAAGCCAGGATGGAATATCAGAGAGAAGAAACAGACCGCAGTCAGTTCTCATCCTGAAAACTTCTCAGGGTAATTGTTATCTTTACAGGTCCTCAGCCTGACTGGTTGCTTCTACAGAATCTTCAATTTCTGCCTTCTCCTGCCCAGCTGTTTTACTTCCTGGTTCAACTTTGTATCATAATCCTAGAATTAGGATTAAAGATGTGAGCTACCACTGCTTGGCTGTTAGGCTTTGAGCTCACAGAAATCCAGAAAGATCTCTGTCTCCTGAGTGATAGGATTAAAGCACGGGTCACCACTCTTTGCGTAAGAATTCCTGGCATGCCATGTGGTAATTCCAACAGGCACCAATAAAAATTTCTGGAATGTAGTTGCCACGTGGCTACATGGGGCTGGCATGTTTTGCCGCGTACAGAGGACATGCCCTTAGGCATTGCTGCATAAATCCGTGCCCACCCATTCTCTTAAAAGGAGCTGCCACATGAAAGTCTTAGTGTCTTTTACTTCTGCTTCTCTGCCCCTGTACTTGCCTGCCTGCCAACTCTCCTGACACGTAATGATGGTAGTGTGTGTGTCTAATCTCACTCAAGAAAATAACACTCTGACCTTCATGGTTGACTGTAGGTGATTCTGTTCTCTGATATTCCAGACTGGTTTTTTTAAATATACAATCTATCACCTCATAGTTTGATCTTAGCCATTTTGACTGGTATAAGGTGGGATCTTTGAGTCATTTTGATTTCCATTTACCTGATGGCTAAGGATATTGAATTATTTAAATGTCTCTTGGTTATTTGAGAGTCTTCTGTCGGGAATTTTTTGTTTAGATCTGTACCCCATTTTTAAATTGGATTATTTGGGTTTATTTGGTATCTAATTTCTTAATTCTCTGTCAGATGTGGAGTTGGTGAAGATCTTTTTCTATTCTGTAGGCTGCCACATAAATATAGTTTTAATCAAGGTGTTTCTTACCTTGTATCTTTTAGCAAGTTATGGACTGTTTTGATATGTGAGTTTATCACTGTTAATTCAGCTTCAAAGGACACCTTGCTGGCTGTCAACTTTTTATACTGCACAAACACTATGCTGCTTTGTAATTTTGTTGTATTTTTCTTCAGAAGGGATTAAAGAAGATTTACATTTAAGTACTTATATTTATAATATATATGTATGTGTGTTTGCTCCATGTGTGCATGTGTACACATGAGTACAAGTGTCCAGGGGGGCCAGAGGTGCTGGAAATTTCCGTAGCTGGAGTTAATGTGATTGTTAGCCAATTGAAGTGCTTGCTAGAAACTGGACTCTTCTCTTCACACACCCCTAACCACTGAACCATCTCTCCAACTCTCTCCCTAGAAGAAATTTCTAGAAAGAGAATTGCTGAACTAAGTTAGAGCATACATATTGCCAGACTTCTAAAAAGGCCTGTAACATTTACACCAACTCTTGTAAGTTATAAGATTATTAAAAGTTACTTGGAAATCAGTACAAATACCGGGTTAGCTACCTTCAACATCTTACTAAGTTGGCACGTCAGGAGAACCTGGCTTCAACCCCCTAATGTCCAAAATTTATTAGCAATGCCTAATAGAATTATGTAGGTGAACTGAGATAGTATTTATTTATAAGAAACTAGGCGAACGTTCGACATGTATCAAGAGTGACTTATGATAGTTCCTGGATCTATAGAAAGGCTAGAGTGCTAAGAATATAAAAGCACACATTTTATCCTCATAATGAAGCAATTCTGTGCCTCTAGTTTATTTGACAAATGATCACATGTACAAAGAGACTTTGAAAAGGTGTTTACACAGAGGCCTGAGTCCAGGCCACACATATCTCTCTATGCTATATCCCTCATGGAGGCTTCTCTAATACTTGTGCCTTTTCACTTGTTATCAGATTTAATATATACAGAAAAACACCCCATGTGCTTGAATGGCAAGATTTTAGAATGTCTTTCTTTCTTTCTTCCTTCCTTTCTTTCTTTTTTATAACACAAGGCCTTTTAAGATGTGTTGGTGATCTATAATCTAGGGCTGTTTCATGAAATCCTAGATTGCTTGCAGTGAGATAAATTAAATCTGCATAGTAACACATTAAAGACAGGGACATCTGCACAGCTTCCCCTGGTGCTCCATAACTGGTTGCTTCCTTTAAAATCTGCATCTGTTATATAGCTCCTAAGTAAATGGTGCACATTTTGCTTAAAGACAGGACAGACTGTAAGGACTAAATTTTATTTTTTTCTGACCATTAGTGACTGTCATCAAACAGATTGTGAAAACGCACACATTTTTGAGGTTTGTAAGCAGGCATTTTGTATGCATGTCCACAAGGGACACATTTAATTCTCTTAAAAATGTATGTATATATTTATTTGTTAATATACATAGCCATTTATTTAGGAAATATTTCGTGATTCTCAGGGGGGAATTCTGAATTTATATATTGTTATATGATTTAAAGAAGTGATTTATAAGACTTTTTCTCTTGTAAGAGTGGTGAAATCTTAATAATCATTGAAACTGGGTGATGGGCACATGTAAGAACGCTGTAATAATCTCTCTGCTTGTGCATGTTTAGAACTTGGCTAAATACAAATTAGACTGAGAAGATTATGTTTCATGAGCACAAATATACCCAGTGTCACCATGCTCTGTCTGTAGTGAAACTATAAAAGTCCACATTAGATTGAGAAGAGATTTTAAGTGCTAGGTATAAAATCAAACAACTGAGCACAACCATTGTTCTGTTAGCCTTTGATGAGAGTCAAGTGTTTTGTGGTATTATGGTCCAACTGCACTGTGGAGAGTCAGGGTAATTTACTTAGAATTGTAAATGTCCAACATAAGATTTTTATCCTAATTCTATTCTGTGTGACCATCTTTTGATTGTTTGAGGTTTTTTTGTCTATGACTCATTTGTGCTTTCTTTTTTCTGTATTAAGAGATATTTAGCTTTTCAAGTAATACAAGCAAAACTTAGAACATGAGAGTTACAGATCACTCTGGTTTGAGTTTGATTTCTATGTAACTTTGAGAAATATTTGATTTATCTTAAAATCTGTGTTTTTGTTTTTGTTTTCCCACAAACATATATATGTATGTATATATATATATATATATTCTGAAGGAATGAATCAATCAGAGGAAAATACCAAGTATAGCATGTAGAAAAGAATGTTCAATGTGCACTCCCTAAGGTTCTTTAAATGGCATCCCACAATCACAACTAAACTTAAATAAGGACATAGAGTTTTTCTGTAAATATTTGATTATCAATTTCTAGTTTAATTCCAATTACATCCTTTTTTCTTGTTTTTTTAATATTAATAAAGTCTCATTTTTTTATCCCTGTATCCCCTTGTTCAAATGCCCTTCCCCTCCTGCCCCTACAAGTCACTCTTCTCCCCATCTCCTTATCTCCTCCCCGGCAAGGACAGGAGGTCCCAGGTCCCAAGGTGGCTTAGTTCAGCATCCACTCCAGGCAAATCCACTTTCCTCATCCCAACATCAAGACTGGCTCAAATGTTTCTCTGGAAGCTCCAAAGTGCCAGTTCAAGGTGCTTCAGATCCCAAGCTGTTCAGTGTTTGTGGTTTGCAGCTTGGACATGCTTTGCTTTTTGTTTAAAGTTGACTAATGAGTGAATACATCCCCTGATTGTCTTTCTGGGATTGTGAAACCTTGCTCATGAGGATATTCTCCATATCCATCCACTTGCATGCAAATTATAGAATATCATTGTTTCTTACTGCTGAGTAGTACTCCATTGTGTAGATGTACTACAGCTTGTTAATCCATTCCTCAGTTGAGGGGCAACTGGATTGTTTCTAGGTTCTTTTTTTTTTCACTTTCTTTTTTTTTTTTATTATGAATAAAGTCACATATTCTATCTGTGCATATCCTTATTCAAGGTCTCTTTCCCCTCCCACCCCCTCCAGTCATTCTCTCTTCTCCACATCTCCCCATCTCCTCCCCAGCATGGGCAGGAGGTCCCAAGGTCCCAATATTGCTCAGTTCAGCATCCACTCCTGGCAGATCCAGTTTCCTCACCCCAACATCAAGACTCAGTCAGGTGTTCCTCTAGAGGGAGTGAGATCCAAGGTGCCACTCCCAGATGTTTCAGATCCAAAGCTGTTCAGGTTTGCAGCTTGGACATGATTTACTTTTTGCTTTTTTTGTTTAGAGAAGGACATACTTCTAAAACAGTCTTCCTGCCTTATATTTATGACTCTTCAGGTGATTTTGTATCTGTGTGGATGTAGCCTTAAGGGAATGTTACTGTGGAGACTTTATTTGTATTTTCTGAATTACTTTGAGTACAATTATTGTTTTGTCAGGAAACCATAGCTTTTTCTTTAGATAATTGACTTTAGAGGAGTTTGTTGCATTGTTAAATGTGATTTTTATTTAGACTTAGGCCTAAAATATTTCCTGTGGGGAATACATCTTTTTAGCTTTGTAATGGAAAAATAGGTTTTGATTAAAAGAAAATTGCTTTATAGTCAATTTTTTACAAGAATTGGGACAATTGCATTAGATGAGATTGCCCTATGTGACTACTCTCCAAATGTTATTTACTTTTTTTATAATATAGCATCATCCAGTGTTCTCTTTATTTTCCTAAATTTGCCTTCTCCATTCAGACTTTTACAGTCTGATTTTCTAATTATGCAATACTTAAGCCAAATAATATAAAGGATATAAAAGTATTTTGGAAGCTATAGAATTATAAAGATGTAAGAGGTTTTAATACTGCAGAGTTTTGTTCCTTATTGTATTCTACAAGCTATCCTGATATTCTTGGTGGTTTTTTTTTTTTTAAAAAAAAACTTTATTTATTTATTTGCCTTGGTGTTTGCCTGGAACTGGAACTACAGACAGTTATTAGCTGCCATGTGGGTGCTGGGAATCGAACCCGGGTCCTCTGGAAGAGCAGACAGTGCTCTTAACCGCTGAGCCATCTCTCCAGCCCTTCTTGGTGGTTTTACATGAAGAGTATTGCATACAAACACACACACACACTCTTTATGTTGAGAACTGTGCAAAAATTCTGCTTCTTATTGTATAGGATGTAGTAAGAAAGTCAGAATTGTAGTCAGAAGTTTCTTTGTCCTGTCTGACCAGTCTCACAGCCAAAGGCTTACATTAATTATAAATTGTTTGGCCTATAGCTCAGGCTTATTACTTGCTAATTCTCACTCTTAAACTAACCCATGATTCTTATCCATGTTTAGCCATGTGGCTTGGTATCTTTTCTTCAGTGCAGAATTCTTGTCTTGCTTCCTCTGCATCTGGCTGGCCTGTCCTCTGTCTTTCTCTTCCCAGAATTCTCCTTGTCTGATTGCCCCATCTATACTTCCTGTCTGCTTAGCTTCTGGCCAATCAGCATTTATTAAACCATTATTTACAGTGACAAATATTTACAGTGTACAAAAGCATTGTCTTACAGCATAGAATGCCATTCTAAATTTCCCCTTGTCTTCTACATATTTATGCATAGGAAATGGAGCTTAAAGTAGCAATAGGTATTTTAAAGTAAAAACACCTTACTTATTATCTTTAATACTAACGTTTGGTGATTGATAAGGCATTTTAATTTATATGATAGATTTTAGTGATGAATTTTTTTAAGGTATCCAAAAGAGTGGCAGAAGAACCATATTTCCTTTTCATTGCTTTTGGTGTGATCAGGAGGATAAATTTATCCCAGATGGCTCAGGTCAAGGGACTCCAATGGCATATTACTTTCAAAGTGTGTAAGCAGGATCAGAAACATTGAGACATCCAGACACAGCAAGATGGGAAGTTGTTGCCATTGAAAGGATGGTAAAGGCAAGAGAAAGAATAGTGTCGTTTTATTTCAGTAATAGCTAAGCCCATGAGAAAGGAATTCCTGCCTGGCTTAAATTGTCATAGTGGAGGAACATAGAAATAGAGAATGAAGCTGGCAAGAAGGAGGAATAAATAGCTCAACTTCTCTTTCTATTGGCTCCAATTGGTGTATCCAACATTAGCCAGTTAGCAAGGAAGCCCAGATGATGGGGTCAGCAAGGACCATTTTTCTAGGATACAGAATCATAGTAGAGTAGATGTAAATGGGTGAAGGTAAAACACATACAGCACAATTGTTCTTGGTGTCAACTTAAAATCATATCTTCCCATGTTCTCATTTTTCCACCTGCTGCTTTCCAAGTAAACATATTATGATGCAATATTTTGGACTGTGACTGATTTTGACTAAAATTCATGAGCATGGTGATTGATTGACCTGGGATATTAGCTGATCAATATTTTTCACATGAATAAGTTGGAAGTTTGAAAATTTGAAATGACATAAAATATTTTATGTGAAACTTTGCATTTTGAATTCCTAAAAGAATAATTTGATTAACAGGTTTTTAGGCAGGATATATTAGAAATATGATGATGCTTATCATATTTTATTATTAATTGTGAACATTTGAATGAAGGTAATTCAAAGTGAATGTTCCTGTGTAATTTTTGGTCTCAAGATTTTTTTGTTAATTTACATATGTATATATATTTGTATGCATACACACATACATGTATATATATGCTTTATATATGTATATTATTGTATATGTGTTTGATGTATCTCCTTTAAAGTATATATATATATCATGAACACTTTTGTTTTTATTAAAAGAAGCACCATTGTAGCTATTTGGCTTTATCTTAAACATGAACCTAGGAAGGTATTATAGTGAGGGAGGGAGGACATGAAGAATGGGTAAAGTTTACATCAATAACCAACATGGTATGATAACTCTAAGGATATAGTAGTGGTATGTAAGTAGCTAGACAATAATCAACAGCTTTTTAAAATCTGTTCAATAAGAGGGAAAACACTGGAAAACTAGCTAACTAATCAGTACTGGTGAAGTCACAGTTATGGAGGAGAATCTAAAACTACTAATTTACTAAACCAGAATAATCCCTAATAACAATTCAAAGTATAGTCTTCACCCCTCTGTTGTAGAAAGATTTCTGGGGTTTGGACCTGGTCCGTGGTGCCTTTTTCCCCCAAAGAAATGAATCAGACACTTATATTAACTTAATACTGTTTGTCCTACGTCTCAAGCACATTACTAGCTAGCTATTTCATCTTAAATCAACCCATTTCTACTAATCTACCCACCACGTGGTCCAGCCTGTGGTTCACCTGGATTTCTTACATGTCTGTTCTTCTTCAGGGTCATATGACGACTGGCTATCTCCACCCTCCTTCTACCTGTCTGTCCTCTGATTTTCCACCTACTTCTATGGTGCTCTACATAGGCCAAAACAGTCCTTTATTTACAGCATACAGAGAACATTCCACCACACCCCTCATCAAAGAAACTTTTCTTTGCAACAGACAGTTATCATTACAGAAAACCACAACCAATCAAAATGCTGAGTTGTAGAGCTCACCAGTGGACAAGATTAGCCCCAGTAGATATAAATCACTCTTACACTAAGGCTCAAGGAACATTGTAGAAGAGAGGATTAAAAGAGTCGGAGGATCAGGAGGTTTGCTGTGAGATTGTTCCTCCTAGTTATATCAGAAGGTGCACCCACCAAGTATCACCAACGTAACTACCTAACTGTGAACTGAACGAAGACAACACCAATGGACAAGTCAAAATGGGTGGGGAAAGCTCACAGGCCTCAGTCCTATGCAATGAACTATAACCAACCAAGGGAAGCTGGGATTGGGAGAGGTGGTCTTCCCCAGGGAAGAATACACCAATTGGTTGTCCATTCTCAAATGATCAGCCCCAAAATATACATACAAGTGACTTTTTATGGACTTATCAAGTTGTACTTAGTAATATATATATGTGTAGTAAAAAAAATATTATATGTGTTTGAAATGAGAGGCCATGAATTTAAGGGAGAGTAAGAAGGGGATATATAGGAGGGCTTGGAGGGAGGAGAAAAGTGTTATAATTATATTATAATCTCAAAGATAAAATTATAAAGGAAGAAAAAGATAAAAAGAATGGGTGAGATTTTAAAAAGGTGAGACTGTAAAATCTATGTCAAAATGGTAGGGGGAGAGTTGCTAAATAAAGAATGTATCTTGTTTATTTGCATACTTTATTCTACCCCAAATTGTGAGGAACTTGATAGAAATTAACTGTGAATTTTCTATTTAAATACAAATCAATTAAATACTAAGTAACTAAAGTTCGCTATTACCACCTGTCTCAGTTAAACAATTTGGATTAAAGAAAGAGGAAAACATGGGAGTCAGCTTCAGCATTAGATATAAGCAGAAATCTGAGGAGACTGACGAGAGGCGGTTGGGCTTCCTGGATGAAGGATAGTGTGGGTGAGGATGCTGCATACAGAGAACATATGTTGCTAATGATCATCCTACTCTGCAGCAGATACTGGTATTTGAATTGGTATTATTTGTGAGAGATCTGGCAGTGCCTGTGGTGGTACAAGTAGTGGAAACTGTAAAGGTAAAGCTGATGATGATCTGGAAGGGAGCTGGCCCTGGAAGTAAGAATGTTAATGTTGTGAGTGGTAGGGAAGTTACCAGCGATGCCCAAGGTAATAATAGGGCTTTATGCAGGAAGGTGATGTCATGTGACCTTTACATTTTTCAAAGGTGCTTGTAGTTGAAAACAAATAATGAAACTCAGTAAGTTTACTTGCAAGGAGATTTATCACACTAAACACTCACTTTGCAGATGCTCTCTAAGCATTTCCTTAATTACAGATATTAGCACCATGCTGAGCTAAAAAGCACCATTCCTGTCAATTTCAACACAGTGCACAAGTTCTTTCAATAAATATTACTCAACTCCAATTACAGAAAACTTTTTTTGAGTAAAATTGACTTCTCCTATTCAATACAACACACTTGTAATATTTTTTTTAAGTATGAAAATAATGCAATCCACTTGTGGATTGTCTTCTATCTGTTTCAAAACATCTAGAATTATATCTTCTGAGGCTTGGTAGCTGTCTTCTGCACTTAGCTGCCAGGCAAAATAATTTTGTTTGTAATCGTCCTTCTTGTTGCTTCATAGGATAAACATGCATCATTTGAAATACTGTATCATAAGCCTGACCATCCAGTAGATATATAATATATGGTCTTCCTCCCCATTGACTGAATATATGAAATTACATAAAAATACTCCGAGTAACAGTTTTTATTTTTATTGTTCAAAGTTATCTCCTGTCTTCTCCTTAGCAGCAGATGACTCATCTACCAGTTCAGAGAATCATATCAGATTATAAAGACCAGCATTAACTCTGGTCAGTAAAGTCTTCTTGCTTAAACAACTGGAATATGCCTTCCAATTTGATATAGCTCATCATATCAAGTATATGGAAGTATACATTTAATTGATGGTTTATATCTATTGAATATTTATAGCAGAAACTTTTTATGTGTAGTTTTTTGCCATGTTCTTTCCACTTAAAACATAAGTAGAACAAAGCCTAGAAAATCTTACTTCTATGTGGCTCAGGTGGATTTTGAATTTAGATACCTGATGGAGTATTTAGTTTTATTTGTTTATTTATAAAATTAATATAAATTGTAACATTATATTTGGGGCTTTCTGAAACTTAGTTTGTATACTCTCAAAGTTACTGAGCTTTAATTTAATTTAATCATTTTATTTTTTCATGCATTTATTTAGTTATTTTATGTCATGTTCAGTGTATAGCGTTGGATTTCACAAAGACATTTTGCACAAGTGTGTGTATGAGATTATGTATCTACATAAAGTCTAGAATCTAAAAATGAGAGAAAATATGTGGTATTTGTTTGGGTCTTATTTCACTTAATATGACGATATCCAGTTAATCCATTTTTTTTGCAAACAGCATAATTTCATTTCTCTTTATGGTGGAATATAACTTCATTGAGTATATATACCACATTTTCTTTATTCATTCATCTGTTTACAGACACTTAGGTTGATTCTACAGCTTGTCTATTGTGAACAGTGCTGCAATAAACATAGATGTACAAATATTTCTATGGTATGCTGGTACAGAGTCCTTCAGGTAAGTGCCCAGGAGTGGCATATCCAAGTCAAACAGTAGTTCTATTATCATTTTAATTTTTCAAAAGACTCCTCAGATGATTTTCATAGTGGATGAATTTATTTATATCCTTACTAGCAGTATATAATCTATTCTTCCTCTGCATCACCATCATCAACAACATTTACAGTTATTTATTTTCTTATTGATAGCTATCATATCTGACCTAGGTAAGATGATCTCAGTGTTGTGCTTTTTTATTTATGTGTGTTTTTTTAATTTTCCTGATGTCCAAGGATGATAAACATTTTTCATATGTTGACTGGACTTTTTTATTTCATCTTTTGAGAACTGCCTGTTTTCTTTTTTCAACATTTTTTTTATTTAAAAATTGTTTTTTTACATACCAACCACAGTTCCCCTTCCCTCATCTCCTCCCACTCAGCACCCCCTTCAGTTCCCCCACAGCCCATCCCACCATCCACTTCTCAAGGAGTAGAAGACCTCCCATGGGGAGTCAATAAAGTCTGGGATATCAGGTTGAGACCAAGCTCCTTCCCCCATATCAAGGCTGAGCAAGGTATCCCTCTATAGGGAATGGGTCCAAAAAACTAGTTTATTATGCACTAAGGATAAATGTTCCACTGCCAGAGTCCCCACCAACTGCTCAAGCCACACAACTGTCATTCATATTCAGAAGGCCTAGTTCAGTCCCATGCAGGTTTCCCAGCTGTCAGTTCAGAGTCAGTGAGCTCCCATTACCTCAGGACAGCCATCTCTGTGGATTTCCCCATCATGATCTTGACCCTTTTGCCCATATAATCCTTCCCCCTTTCTTTGAATGGACTCCAGGACCCTGCCTGGCCCAGTGCTTAGCTGTGGATCTCTGCATCTGCTTCCATCAGCTGCTGGATGACAGTTCAATGATAACAATTAGGGTGCTCATCAATTTGACTACAGGGGAAGGCACCTGCTTCACTATTGCTTATAGTTTCAGAGGGTGAGTCCAGTATCATCATGGTGGGAAGCATGACAGCAGGTGGACAGGTCTAGTACTGGAGCAATACCTTAGTGCTTACATCTATATCTGCTCTAAAAGCACTAGGCTGAGGGAAAGAGGAAAGGAAGGAGAGAGGAAGGGAGAGAGGAGAGAGGAAAGAGGAGAAACATAGAAAGAGAGAGAGAGAGAGAGAGAGAGAGAGAGAGAGAGAGAGAGAGAGAGAGAGAAACACTAACTAGGAATAGCCATGGGCTTTTGAAACTACTAAGCCTGTCCCCAGTAATATACCTTCCTCAACAAAGCCACACTTTCTAATCTTTCTGCAATAGTTTAACCCACCAAGGATCAAACATTTAAATATCTGAGTCTTTGTTAGGGCATTATCATTCAAGCCATCATATGATCTTACAAATTTGCTTTTCATTCTTGGTTATGGGTCTATGCATTTGCTTTCTTCAGCTGCTGGTGGAAGTCTCTTTGATGATGACAAGGCTGTGTAATGATCTATGAATATAGCAGAATATCAATAGGAACTATTTCATTGACTTTTTTGGACAGTTTTATTGTGTTTGAATCTTCCCTAGGTCTCTGGACCATCCAGCTTCAGGTTTCTGATCACCCAGACAGTGTTGGGCATGTAACTATCTTGTGGTTTAGGCCTCAAGTTAGATCAGTCATTGGATGACCAGTACTACAAGCTCTGAGCCATCATTGCCCCAGCACAGCTTGCAGGCAGATTTTAGGCAGATGGTTTTATGTCTGGGTTGGTATCCCAGTCCCACTGCTGGAGCCTTTCTTGGTTACAAAAGATGGATGGTGTGGTGTTATATTTTATATTTAATAATATCAGCTTGGAGTATCTGAGAACATAAATTACCCATAGTGAAGCCATGAGTGTCAGAGAGTAGTAACTCATGCCCTTAATCCCAGCACAGGGATGACAAAGTGGTACTTACACCTTTAATTCCATCACTCAGGAGATAGAGATCTTTCTGTATTTCTGTAAATTCAAGGCCTAACAACCAAACTGTAGTATCCTGACCCCAGACTTGAATTGTTTTGTTTAGGTTTTTTGGTCTATAGTATTTTCTTATGGAAGCTTAGGTAGACTAAAATAATACCCACTATGGGGGAAGAATGCTGGTCTAAAGCGAACACAGATATCTTCATTTTGGTTCTATGGTTTGGATCATTAGCCAAGTTTTCTCTCAATCTGTTTCTCCAGACCTGGGCTATTCTCTTCCAAGGGAATTCTACTAGTGAAGAATTTCTCATAGGAGCAAGGCACATTTGTGACCAGTGTTTCAAGTATTTTGAGAAGTTTCCATGAGCAACATCAGGATTTGAATCCCTGCTCTTTGTTGAAGGTGTTTATTTCATCTGAATTATGGAATTCAACCATGAGGTCAATTCTCCATTAGCCATATGATGATTAATAATTAAAGTGATCATCAAAATGATTGATATGATCTTTTATTTTAACTAGAGTGGCAAAGTGAGGGGGAACTGTTAAAAAAAGGTAAACAAAGGAATAGTATATTTTCTAATACATTATTTTTATAAAGTAGAGGAAATGAAGATAGCTATAGTTGAGATATTTGAAACTGCTTTTATTTAAGGAAAAAATATTTTTTTCAACCTCATTCTAGATTTAAGCTTTATATTGCTTCTTTGTTTGACAAAGCATTGTTCCTCTGTAATCACAGCAGGAAATTAATCTGTAGTCTTAATTGCAATGTATTAATGTTATGGTGGGCAAATTGCCTCTGATATGGCTGTTATTAAGACTGCCATTAAAACAGTACAATAAAACCTCATTAGTGACATCTTCATCCTTGGAAGCTCAGCTGAATTGTTTCTTATACCTCAGCAGGTACATTCTATCCAGGTCATGAGAAATTATGAGACTAACTTATACTTCTAATATATTGCTGCCTTGACTTGCAAATGCTTTACAAACACAAGTGTGATAATATGAACAGAAGTATAGCAGATTAACAGAAAAATGTGGCATGCTAAGCTTTGTAGATTGGGGTAGACTTCTCTAGTCATGTAAATGTTGGTCTGTCAGCACAGGAGATGGGGTGTCCTTCTTTCTTACTGAGCAATTAGAGAGACCAATGAACTCTAGGGATCTCCCTTAGGTCTAGAATTACAAACACACAATACCATGCCCAACATTATTTTTTTTAAACAAGTGTTCTGGGAATTAAACTTAGATGCTCATGGTTTCAAAGCTAGCACTTTACCAACTGAGTTAATTGTCTAGGCTAGGAGAGATAACTATACTAGACCTTGACTAGTATAGTACAGTGGAAGCAGTATTGTGTGTGTTCCAAAATGTAGACCCCAAGAAGCATTATAGTTTTACCTTTCAACTTTTTGTTCTTTTGCCTTGAGACCACTATATAATGAGGAACATAAGCCAGTGGGAATGAACCAAGGTACCCTTGTTCATAATAATACTAATTTCTACATTAGTGTGTATTGTCAACTTAAGAGTTCTTGTTCTAGAACATTAATTGTTTAGGCAAGGCACAAAAGTGGGAAAAATACTAACTTATCAGTTTGAGTGGAGTTGTTATACAACCAAGGATAATCAAAGCTATGCTTTCCTGTTGTATGAGGTTTCTGGCCTGGACTTTCTGGGCCTGGACCAGAGGTTTGACCAGCAGTCTGGCAGTCCAGCAGAGACACTCACAGTCCCATAGAGACACACAGTTGCTTACATTAATTTTCTGCTGATTGACCTAGGGCTCAGGTATATAACTTGCTAACTCCTTCATCTAAACTCAACCCATCTTGTTCAGCCATGTGGCTTAGTACCTTTTCTCAAAGCAGCGTTTCAACTTCTTTCCTCTGATTTGTCTCCTGGAATCTCTGCTGAATTGATCTCAGTTCTGAGATGTTACTGAGTTTTCTTTGTGTGGTAGCCCTGCCCACACTTCCTGTCTGCCTTTGGCCAGCTTTTATTAAACCCATAGACAGGAAAATATTTATAATGACAGGAAACAGGAGCACCATAACATAATCCCACTACACTCTCCCATTATTAGCAGTCTGTGATTAAGTTCTTTTGAATGTAAGTCAGTACGTTAGATTGGATATTTTGCTATGATGTTTCTTTTGGAAGCACAGAAACTATTAATAGAATACAATAAGAAAATAAATACTACTCATTTGGTGCACAATCTTTAGGAATCTGACTGAAGTCTAGAAAGGTAGGTTAGATTGAGAATGAGAAACAAGTTCCATGTAACAAAGATGAATATTCAATGTAGCTGCTAACCTATGAAAAGACTATAATGAAAAGGAAAGTGGAAAGAAGAAAACGAGCCTCCATGGACATCGGTAAAAGCTTAGAGTGGCTGATGAGAAATGAGGGAATAGCCCAGATGGTTTTTTTTTTTTTTTTTTTTTGAGCAATCTTCTTTTATGGTTTAGAATAAAACTCAAAGTGTACTCTCATGGACTCTGGGATTTGCAAAGGCTGAAAACTTCCTACCAAATCCCTCAAAGTGAAGTTTTGTGAAACATTCAGTAAAAGCAGCTGTTTTCTCCCATGAGTATGCTAGCCACTGTACAGATGCCATCTGTAGATAATGAGGTATCACTCTAGTAAGGACTTTAACCACATGATTATTCTGCATGTTGTTTGGTCCTGCATGTGATTATGATTTTTTCACATTTTAGCAGATCCACAGGAAATAGATGCCTATAAATATAATAGTTCATTAGAGAAAACTCAGGCCACAGAGGAAAGCAAATGTCAGTGACAAATGAAGTTTGCATTAAGTCTCAAGAGAAGGACAAAATTGGCCACTTCATACAAAGAAAGCTGTGTACATTTCAAAGACTAGATGCTGAGACCTTGTAAGAAATGCCACATACTTTTTTCATCAGCTTCTACATGCTGTTGTCCCAGTTGCACTGTGCATTTTGGGTCCCAGAGGTGATGTCCACATTAAAATAAATATCACTTGCTGAGGAGAGGGCAACAAGGGAATGTGAAGTGGGAAAGGGTATGATTGAAGTACATTGTATACATGCATAAAAATGTCATACTGCAGTCTATTATCTTTACAGTTATTTTATGCTAAAAATATTATCTATGTAGGTAAGATTCTCTTCTGTCTACATCTTTTCTGTGGCTCTGGGCAACATGGCAGGTTTGTGGAAGAAACAGGGCCATGCACTATTCACCACCCTAACCCTCTCCCATTTGGGGTATTTTGCTGGTAGCACTGATCATTTCAATGTTCTAAACCCTAAATGGAATATGGAGATGATTTTGACTTAATTTCTTCCTTTAGGCTCCTGTATTTGAGAGGCTTTTGTGATACTGAGGTCTGAACTTAAGGCCTTTCACATGCTGAGAAAATGCTCTGCCATTGAGCTGAAGTCTCAGTTTTAGGCTCTTTCATTCACACTATGCTTTTCCTGTTCTACTTATCAAAGACTTTTATATCAGGTCTTGGAGTCTAATCAGAACAACTGAAGATGTATAACTTGTTTGCTGTGTCACTGATGCCTGAGGACATGTAACCTCACAGCCTATGGGAAAGAGGTAAGTGTAGGCATTCTCAGCTTCTGAACTAAATGCCATTTATGTTACTTAATCTCCCTCTTACTTCTATAGGATAATATATGTACAATATATAATATTTATGACATATTTGCTATGATTTGTGCTGCAATAGTTTTGCTGTCACAAGTATTATTAAGGGAATCTAATTCTCTAAGGATAAGAAATCTTAGGGGTGAATTTTTAACACATGAAAATAGTCCAAACAAAGTGATTCATCATCTTTTTTTTTGGATGTTCCCCCACCAAGGGACAAACTTTTTTGAGCTTCTTCATTTTAGTTTTATTTCTTCTGCACAGTAGTTCCAAGTATTTGCTTGGTCTAGGGAGCAGCAATGAGACCCATTTTGAATACAATAGGGGCATATCTTACTGTAGTGGAGAGTTTGCCATTGTGCTAGTGGTTACCACTTCCTAGGGATGCTCTTCAGAATTCATTGTCATGCCTTATACCTGCAGCCAGCAGTTCCTCTTTGTCTTATAGCATGCCCCATCAGCCTTTAAGACAGGGTTGTCAATTTTATCCCCACCAGCTACCTCAATAACAACAGCTCTGTTGGCCAAGAAAATTACCTTTGACCCTGAAGGCAGCTTCAGTCAGATCTTCTTGGTCTCTGGGTTATGGGACCTTATTGACAAAAGGATTGTGTCAGTCTGCCCATGTCCCCAGGCTTCTCATCCAGACAACCCATGATAGCATGGTGCCCATAGACAAAATACTGTGGATATTGATGGGAACCTTCTCTTTCTGCAGTGATGAACAGCTTAGTCTGTTACATCTTAAGTCAGTGGGGATCATGAAAGACCACCTTTACAGGGATCCTGAATGATGTCCTTTCTTTATGTTGCCTTTGAAGTAATGAGGCTCATCAAAGTCCACTGCACGTACACACAGACACACAATCGGCACCTTTTCTTTCCCCTTAGATCACACAGCCCATAGCTGAAAGACAAAACACATTAACTTTTGAGGATAGCTCTGGTGATAGTTCTATATATCGACAATAGTTTAGAGCCACAGACTCTAAGCTATCCCCACACAGAGTGTGGGAGTCAAACCACATTTAATCATAGGTTTGACACCAGTGACCTTGGTTGATACTTTGTATGTGAGAGGAGTACATTAGTGTTGGAGAGAAGGCTCAGCCAAACTGCTGCCATGCCTGACAGCCTGAGTTTGATTCCTGGGACCCACCTGGTAGGGAGAATAAGCTGATTCTGATGAATTATCCTTTAACCTGCATAGGCTTTCCCACACATATACACAGACATAGGCACTCACAATAAACAAATTCAAAAGGCAATAAATGAAAATGATTTACAATAGTGTATTAGTGTTATCTTGGTAGCAGACATCTAACCTACAATTGCTGCTGAGAAGGAAAATTTAATCCATTTATACTATTAGCTGTTTTGTTTTTCTCTGTTTTTTTTCCCCCCCTTGGATGGATTCGAAGGCAAAAGTGTGACCAGGAAAAGGAACAGTGAGTCTGTGCTGACACAATCCCCAAGTTGCTAAAAACCATAAAGGATTCTCCCTCTTCAATTATGCCCAGCTCAAGATAGACCATTTTCTCCAATGATGTATATGTCACTTTCTATTAATGCTGTGAGGCCTGTTCCTTTAGAAAGCAGAGTAAACAGTGTAGTGTATTGGATTAGATCTCTACCGTGAATAAATTTATTTTCTAGCAAGTGTAAAAAATGAGCAAGGCCAAAAGCCCCCAGAGCAGAAAATGTCACAGTGATTGCTAATACATTACTGCACAGAAAAAGGGCTAATAAAACCCCCATTAGGATGTCATACCTGCTTATGACTGAATTCTCCAGAAAGTTTATTTGATATGTCTAAGCCAATTATCAAAGTCCTAGTGATAAGAAGCAGCTCGATGGGCCTGAATGTGTCAGAATAGAATGACTAAATTGTGGGAATTCATGGGCTTCTGCTTTGAATAATTAACTTGGCTCTTTGTAGAACGCATACACTTTGGAAACTAATTTTTTCTTTTCACAAAGCATTCTGCCCTTGTGCTGCCTTTGAAAAGTAAACTGTTTAGCTGTGAGGTTATTCCCTTTTCATTATATTGGTTTGTGCACCCTTTCCTGTCTCATGGCTCCACCCTTGCTCTTGCTCTTTGTCTTGGTAGCATCATCTTGGCAGGGCTGCTGTAGTCCTCACATGGGTATGTGATATGCTGTGATGACATTTCCTCTAAGTGGAATTTAATCATTTTTTTTCTCGTGCAGTGACATTATCGTGCTTTGCCTTTTCTTTCTTTCTTTCTTTTCTTTTCTTTTTTTTTTTTTTGGCATTTTGTTAGCACTAAAACGCCAACTTTATTTTAAAAGGATTTGAAGGCATTTTTATCCCTTTCAGAGGAGCAGAAGTCTTGGTTGCATAAATAATTCTGTAGATAAAATCCAGAATGGATCTTAGTTGATTTGTAATTTCAGAGTCATGATTTGGATCAGAATGGGTAGCTAGTTTGTGCAAACAACCAGACAAATCAAATGACCCTTTCTGCCCTGTGGATTTCTCTGCTGACGTGGGACAAACAGAACCTTTGCTTTGGAATGGATACATGAATTGTTCTTGTCTCTAAGCTGAGTGATGCCAATCTCTGGATTGGGGCTGGGGGACTCTGTTCTCTCTCTAGCTCCTGAGTAGATCTCACAATGGACTTCTATGTATTGTACATTGATACCATCCACTTGAGACTTCACCTACCTGATAAAATCAGGCTTTCCTCTTTGCAGGCAGACTGGTCTGCTACTCAGAATCCCTGGGGTGAGAAGTGGGTGGGTGGATGAAATAGAATAGGGAAGGGAGGAAGCATGTATAGAAGATGTCGGGGAGATGGGTGTTTGCTTTGTTACACAATTTAGGACTGGATGTTGCTTTCAGAAGGCACCTGTGTTAGACAAATACTATCAGGTGGCTGTGCACCTGGATAAATCTCCAGAAGATGAATGAGAGTGAGAACATTATTGAAAGTGATTCATTGCAGTTTGTAGTTGCAAGCTGTATTTATGGGCTCTTTATTCCTGTGCAAGAAAAAAAAGTTCCTTCCAACTCAGATTCTAAGGAACATGTGTAAGAATACTTGCTTTCTCCCAAGAGGACTGGATTACTTTGAATTTTGGCCTCTAGGAAACCTTAAAGGAAAGTTTAAATCTTTGCTTAAAATAAATTACAAAGTCAAGTTCTGCATGTGTCAGTTTTCTTTCATATTCTTTCAGTAAAGCCTGTGAAGCTGGCTAATCTCAGTGGAGTTTGTGGTGAAGTGAACTTGACTCTGTGGAGATGAAGGTATTTATAATCTGTTTCTAAATAGAAGGATACACAAGTATAGCTGGGAAAAACACATTAATTGCTACCAGTTTTTTTTCTAGGCTTCTTCCGAATGTTCTGTGTAGAGCTTGGGAAATGGCAGAGTTAGTCAAGTACTTGTCTGTCAGATGTGAAGCCTTGAATTCAATCCCTAGAAACCAAATAAAAATACCAGGCATTGGCCATTGAGACAGCTGGTAACAGCACTTGCTTGTCTGCTGATCCTATCTTTGTCAGTGTTTGAACCCTGGACACTATCATGGAAAAAAAGAAAAAGAATGACCTTCACATGTATGCTATGACATGCATATGCCCCTTTCTCCATACGTATAAATGAAGGAAATATTTTAAAATGTCCACTGTGGTAGCATGTTCTGGGAAGTGGAAACAGTTTCTCTTGGGCAGCTAATCTAGTTTAACTGATGAGCTCAAGGGCAATGAGACACTCTGTCTCAAAGGAAGTTAATGGCATGTTTTAAGGATGGTGTTGGAGGTTGTCTTCCTGCATGGATGTGCATGTACACCTCCCACATGTACCTACATGAGCATATACACACACACATGCATGCATATAATAAAAACTATATATGAACTCTGAAAGGCTTTTGTAGAAAAGACTCTCACCTCACTTCCTTCCCCTTTTTTACACTTTTTACTGTGGCCAGTACATTATTATTAAGCAGCAAACAAAAAAGTCAAGATAACCGTGAACACCCCTAGAGTAGTTCTTTGGAAGGGTAAAATAAGAGCAAATGCTTGAGGATAAAATTACTTTTTTCCCATTTAAAAATATGCCTTTGGGAGGGAGTTGGTGATGATCATAAAAAGGAAATAAATAATAAGATTTCACAACTCCAGAAATGATTAAGAATCACTGCTCTGAGAACTCAGGTTCTAAAGAAAGCATCCCACATCTGTACAAGTGTCTCTTATACATATGCTAATCAGCTCCACTGGTAATTTTAGCCTTTGGTTTGTTTTCTTCCTGTCCTTATTTTATGTTCTTATTTGCTAGACTCCATATGCACATCAGTGGCAGTGGGTGGTGGTGGTGGTGGTGCTGCTGCACAATTGCTTACCATTCAAGTTTGGGAGAATATGGTAAGAATATGTAACAGTCCTTTGCATGAAGATACTTTCCTTCATGAAGCAGAACTTGGTGAACACTTTTGAGTTATAAAGGTTTTAGATGAATATAAGAAAAAAAAAAGACTACAATATAAATTTATATCTCCAGTCATATTAAAACATTTAAATACTTCTGACCATAATGACCTATTGATTCCATTTTATCTCTTGATGGACTGCGTGAAAATGAAATACTTAAAGTACAGCATTGTGGCAGATTTAAAAAAATCACTTATTCTTGTTTTTTTTGCACCTGGAGATAGAGAAACACTTCTCATCTGTATCTTCTACCCAGATGTCTTAGGCCAACCTAAAGCAGCTATCAGGGGCCAAGAATGATCTTGAACTGCAAATGAGGGCAGCCAGTCAGTTCTTCTGAGAACAGGACCTTTATGATCTGCTTTGGATTTGCAAGGCACATGAATCCATCCACATTCAGAGTCCTGCCCTTTGTGTAACACAGAACCAGGCCTTCTGTCTGCCAGAGGTCTTCCTGAGCCTTGCCTCACCAGGCATGCCTGAGATCCACTCTTCCAGGTTTCATCATGCATTTTATTACCTCCTTTAGACAATTAGCAGCACATTAATTCCGTCCGACTTGGTCTTTTCGACTTCCTGTTTTGTTCCTACTTAGTTCATTGTTTCCTATACTCCCTCAGCTTCTGCCCCAGTCTCTTAGCCCAGTCCTACTTCCCGCTGGCAGAAACACCCAACAGCCAGAGAGTGGGGGTTCCTGTTGAGGCAGGTGATGTCAGGGAGTCTCCCAAGACACTGGGCAGGCTGGATAGGAGGACAGAAACTCTGGAAATGGGGAAAATGTCTGACGCACACAATCTATTGTTTTTGGGCTTCTTTGTCTGCTTTTGCTTTCATGAACAGAATTCTAAGCACGCTTATTCTCTTTAGTTAATGTTTCTCAAAAGACTAGAGTGCTCTGGCCATAAATGGTGATTATTATCTTAAGACGTTCAGTTATCTAGACCTTGACTCTACTTTAAAAAGGAAGGTTTTATGCCTTCCCATCTGTACTCAATGACTTTCCTTCCTGAGGGTCAGCGCTAAAGCATCTGCTTAAAGTAGCTGTCTTGGGTGAAAAATCACTTTAGGGCAGTTTCTGTGGCTGTATAAGACCCTCCTAGGGTTTGATAAAGTGAAATTTACTTGGAGAAAGAGAGCATTCTTAGAGATCCTGGGAGATGAGGGTTATTACTTCTAAGAGGCGTGCCTCTCTTGCCTGAGAAATGCTGACTAAAATTGTTACAGTTTCAAGACTTCAAATATATATTTAGATAAATAAACTTGGCATGTTCAGCTCCAAAATTTCATAATGTTCAGGTCTGCCTTTTGATGCTTAATTTTATTTTTAAAACTGCCTTAATTGGGGCTGATGAGATGACTCAGTGGGTAACAGCACTTGTGTGCAGGCCGATGACCTGATGATCCCCAGAACCTATAAAAAGTAGGAAAAAACCTGTTTCAGAAACTTGTCCTTTGATATCTACATACAAACAGTGGCATATTTATATCCCCTTCCCCATCACACACACACACACACATCACCCCAAAACCCCACATGTACTCTTTCTTTCTCTAATAATACTACTAATAAATGTAAAAGAAAAATAAAAACTGTCTTAATGAGCATTAGTCATGTAATTTTTAAAGTTACAGCCCAAACTTAAAAAGCCTTACCAAGTGGAATTTTCCATGTGTTGGTTTGTGTTACTAACTCAATGATATATGTTTTATTTTATTTATTCTATATTTGGTATCCAAAACATTAAGGTACTTGGAAAGTGAGAAAGTCTAATGCATGTCTGTTTTCACAGGTATCACAAACTAAAATAACCAAATTATATTCCTGGACTTTTTTCAGTGTTTGTGATTGCTTAGGTCATTTCTTAAAAAGAAATTGAAAATAGGAACTTTGATATATTTTGAGTCAGGTTGTGATAGAAATAAAGAAAAACATTAGGGTTAAGTTCAGGTGGTACCTCGGTCTTTTCTGATGCTGCAACTGAATTTCACACTGCGAGTAATTTATAATGAAGGTTAAAGTTATTTCTTAGAGTTCCTCAGCATGGGAAGTCCAAGGCCAAGGGGCAATGTCTTCCCTCCTCACTCTTGGAAGTCCCAAAGCAGTGCTGGAAATTACATGGAGAGACAGAACAAGGCTGTTACTTCCAGTTTCTCTTTCTCCTCTTACAAAGTCACTAATACCAATAAAGCCATGTAGGCTAACCTGAAAGATTTTCTTAAAGTCACTAATATAATATTGGGTCCCACTGTCTTGATCTCATCTAATACTAATTACCTACCAAAGGCCCTACCCTCAAACACCATTAATAAATGACTAAAATTTAAGTATTTAGCACAGAAATTCTTGGGGACAAACCCAAACTGTTGTATGCATATAACCAAGTCATCTAAAATACTTCATAGAACAAATCAGAAAAATGAGAAATTACCATAAATACTATTTTGGAGTTTTTTTTTTTTTTTTTTTTTTGTCATTTTGAGTTTAACATATGCTGTCTTTTAAAAGTGGTTTGTTCTATTACTATTTCCCTCAATTTGGGAGGCATAGTCCTTTGTAGAACTATGACTTAGTCATAGCTTTATATATATATATGTATATATATTACATACTGCTTTGCAAAACATGCCTAAAGAACAAATGCCTTTAAATAACCCTAAGATTATTTGGAATGCAACATCATTATAACATAAAAATTGAGAAGCAGCCTTGGTATTTGTAATGTATATGCATCATATTATGTATATTTATGTATTAGAAAATATAATTTTGATTCATGGTATAGCTGACTATACACTGTAATGGGTATGGGTTGGGACTTGGTGCCCTTGGTAGGGTTAGAACTTTGTGCTCACTTCACATTTTCCATGCTGGAATTTTGTCTCAATTTGTACAGTTCTTGTTTATGCTGTCACAGTCTCTGTGAGTTCATACATACATCTACCTTTCTGTGTTTTTCCTTAAAGTCTTTCATCATCTCTGGCTCTTAGAATCTTTCCACTACCTTGTCTATATAGACGGCTTAATCTTAAGGAAAAGGGTATGTTATGAACATCCATCCCATTTAGTGCTTAGTGTTCTAAAGTATCTTATTCTTTGTATGTTGATCAGTTGTGGGTTTCTGTGCAAATTACCATCTACTGCAAGAAGAACCTTTACTGATGAAGATTAAGCAATGCACTGATCTATGGTCATATCAATACGTTTTTATAAGTTATTTTATTGCCATGTTTGTTTAGTAGAATAATGAAAGATCCTCAGGGACCCCAGCCCCAAGAACTCACGCACAAGTCCCAGGCTGTAATAACACGAGGTAATTTTAATACACAGGTACCTGTGGGTGATCAGCAGCTTCCGCTAACTGAGCGCACCCACAAAGAACACTCTCTCTTTTTATTCAGTCAGCCTTATCAGATTAATCATAATACGTATATCTTAGCTACTTTGAACTACATATAAAATTCCTGCTAATGGGTAAGGTTCAACTTTGGGGCAAGGTTGTAAAGTTTTTGATCCTGGAGGTGTTGGAACATCTGGTTTGTGTTAAGATAGGACACTCCTAGTCTCTTCACCCTCCCATGGCCTTCCTTATCTTTTTAAGAAACCTTGACTGATATACTGAGGCTTTGCCCGCAGGATGACTCCCTACTAATTGGCTAAATAATTCCTGACTGTCGGCTCTCTGATATACTGAGGTTTTGCCCACGGGATGACTCTCAGCCAATTGGCCTTGTGGAAATTTTGAGGTTAGGGTCTTTCATCAATAGTGATAAGTTTTTCCCTAGGCCTCATGACTATCTAGCATTTAAGTAATATGGCAGAAAAATATTTTTATGTATGTCTTAGTTTGAGTTTCTATTGCTGTGAAGAGACACCATGACCACTGTCACTGTTATAAAGAAAAACATTTAATTGGGTCTGGCTTACAGTTTTAAAGGTTTAGTCCATTATTATAGTGGGACATGGTAGCATGTAGGCAGACATGGTGTTGGAGGAACTGAGAGTTCTACATCTTGACTCACAGGCAGCAGAAGGAGAGACTCTGTAGTGGGTATAGCTTCAACATATATGAGACCTCAAAGTCCCACCTCAGAGTGACTTACTTCCTCCATCAATGCCACACCTATTTCTACAAGGCCATACCTCCTAATAGTGCCATTTCTTATGGGCCAAGAATTTACACACAAGTGTCTATGGGGGAACATCTGTAGCACCTGCATTACTTGGGTTGCAGGATTCAGCCTGGGGATTGACTAGACACAGATGCTTGGGTCATTCATCCAAAAAGAATGCCACTTTATTGAATCTCCATTTTAGGCTTATGTACTTGGCTACCTGAGGCAGAGCACAGTGGGAGTTCCTCAGGTGACTGGCAAATTACTGACTTCAGGTAAACAGCCCAGCTTCTTGTACCAGCCCCCACAGGCAGGCAGGCAAAAGCATACAGGACAATGGGAGACACAGGATATGCAGCTAGCATTCCACAGGCAGGCCTTCAAGGTTCAGAGAGCTAGTGAAGGTCACAGCAGGGGCCTACACACATCTATTCAAAACACCATACTATGTTTAACAGAACATATTGCTTTACAGTGTTTGCCAAGGAAACACCACAAAATGTAATTGTAAGGACCTGGATTCATTCTGGGGACAAGGCCTAGGTCTGTGAATGAACTTCCGCAGCAACCAATGAATTCAAAGGTTGGATTTGTGCCAGAAAACTCCAATGGCTGCTGCACCTTACCCCTTTATCCAATCCTGGAACATCAAGGGGTGTCTCATCTTGATTACGTAGGTTTTTCTTTAAAGACCCCCCTCCCCCGCCCATCGGGGCGACGGTCTCTTATCCCCTTCTGCTGCTCTGGAGCTAGGTTATCCACACATGTTCTCATTTTCTGTATGTAGCAATAAAATCCCACTCTTCACAACGTGTCCAGTCACCCTGGTGGAAATTCTTACACGCAGGAATAACAGTAATCATATATGTTAGGCCTTTTCCTGGAAATCTTGATGCTTTATGGAAGAAAATCAGATTTGGGCTCTGGTCACTAATTTTGATTACACATTAATCTTATTTTTTCTTACTTCATACATTTATGATGTAAATTGTGTGAATGATATGTCTTAACTCAGATCCAGGGTCATTCAGAGCTCACTCAGAATCACTTCTGGGTTGTCTTGTGTCAGTCATCCACAAAGCAGACCTAGTTGTAAGTCCTTCACTGAGCAACCTTCAGGAAAACAACTAAGTAAACAGTATAAATTTTGTGCTCTGTTTAAAATAAATTCCAAGCTTGCATAATTACTTAGAATCTCTCTTCTTGGGATTTTGGGAAGATTGGCAAATTCTTGGCTTGTTTTGTAAAAAATACGATCCTCTAATTATGAAATTAAAAATTGTATTGTGTGGGCTTTGAAAAGAGTGATTTCCCCCTAGAAATATGTATTTGTCTACATATTACTGTTCCTTAATTTTCCACATTATCTCCTTGGTGACAATTAGATATGGTTATAATGACCTGATTAAAGTTTACAACCCAAAGAAAGACTGGAGCACAAATAAGACTGTAAAGGAGAGAATGGATAGGTATGGTTCTATCCACTACATTGAAAATCAAATGGGTGATTTCAGAGGATGTTTTAAAATTACAGATTGAAACAAGAACACAATCATTCTCTTGAGAGCGGTGCAGGGACCAGGTGACAGAACACTGATGGGAAAGGATGCTCACAGCCACAGCAACAAGGTTCAGTCACCATCTCCTGCTTTCTAATAACCTCTCTGGTACCTAGAAGCTTTGGAAATCCAGAAGCTGTTTGTTTATTTAAAGAAGCTCATTATATAAGGATTCTGCACATATCCCTTAGCAAATCCCAGACAATCTTGCTTTAGAGCCTCACAGAATTTGTTTTTCTCTTTAAGTCTACAAACAGACCTAGTAGATCAGCTTTCTTCTTTCCTGTAGCTTGGGCATCTATTGCTAAATCTTTACTCCATAGCTATCTACTCCAGTTTGTCCTCTTAGCACTGCATTTTAATAATGTGGCTAAATAAAAAATAAAGAGAAAATAAAAGAGTTATATCCAAAAATCAATAACTAAATAACCTGGCTCTATTTAGATAATTCTCCAGGGTTTGGGAGGGTCAGGCTCTTACCTTTCCTTATGTCCTTCAGCTCATGTCCCCACTTGATGAGCAACAGGGAGTTTACTCACTAGAGGGGGTGGTAATGGCCAGAACCTTCCAGATGCTTAGCACAGATCTGACACATTGAGGAGAAGAATAGCCAGGATGGTCAGTGTTTCTTCAGATGATCCTGTGGCATGCTGCCTTTTTAGCTACTGGTGAGCAATTGATATCCACTTTGTCTGGGTTACATATATAATGAATGACACTGAGGTCTTTTAAATATGTTACAAATCCTGTCTTCATCAAAGTTATGACTTTGCATCTACCTATATAATTATTTACTGTATTTGTCTTTCACCCCTAGAATCACTTGGGACTCTGGGAAAAAAACAAAAACCTAAAACAAGGCTTCATCTCTGGAACTTTGAATTTATTAGTTTGGGACTAGAGGTGTGTTGGGATTACCAAAGCTCTCTGGGAGTTCCAATTTAAAGCTACATTGGGACTAATTTCTGGAAAGTGTCTATTATATTTAGAAAATGACTATATCTTTTGTTTATTTATTTCTGTATCTAACTCAGAGCCCAGTGCCCAGATGGCACTCAATAAATTGTTGAATTAATAAGAGTTTGAAAATGAGGCACCTTTAAGCTTAAGGACAGAACAATGAAAAGATGTTAAAGAACTGGGCTTTTTCTGCAGATGGTTCCATCAGGTTCCTGAGGTCATGCTCATATGGCTGTTGGCATGAACTTAAAGGAACCCCTGCCCAGAGACATCTGGAGATACTCTCAGGGAACACAGGTCTTGTGTTGTTCCTGTGTTGGGGGACCTCTTAAAGACCACCAGGAAGCTAGATTCTGATGCAAACACATGAGGGTCAGGTTATTCTTTTGGGTAGGTTTGAACCAGGGTTGAAACTTTATGTTCCAGCACAGCAGAAGGAGTTCGGACCTGAGTTCAGGGGTAAAAGGGTTTTTAAAGAAAGAAATACATAAGTAGGGTATTATACGTCTTGGCATTTCAGGATTGGGCAAAGGGATAAGGTAGAGTAATTATTGGAAACTATTGGTTAAACTTTCGGGCATGAAACCAAGTTTTGAATCTATTGGCTGTCAGGCATGTTCCTGAGATTTTTTTTCCTGGATCCTTTGTTTTTGACTTGGGCACCAAATGGTCTTTCTCTGAGATAATGTTTTGTAACAGCCTTCACATTTTGTAGATCCTGGGGATTAGAATTTCTGTTCATACCGCATCCCTTCAAGATGAATAGCCTGACGGCCACATACTTAAAGCTCTTGAAAAATGATCTTTGAATGTAAACAGCTTCCACTTTAAAAAACACTTCTAATTAAAAAAAATAAATTTTGGAGATTTTTGTATGAAAAAACTTCTTGACTTTATTCAGTGAGCATTAGGAGAATAAAGGGGAGAGGCAGAGAAATAATATTTTTTGTAAATGAGGAGAAAAATGCTCACACAGTAGTAGATCAACAGGTAATTAAAATATGAGAAAAAAATTTTAAGATATACTTTATGTGATTTACAAAAAAGTGGATTTTTTTTAAAGAAAAAGCTGAGGTTTTATTTTCTTAGATAACACTTGGAAATGATTGAACTTGGGTGAAATGCAGTGTTTCTAGAGAGATCTGAGTCAAGTGGTGAATCCTGAGCGGAATGTGAGTTCTGAAGGCCTTGTCTCACAGTTTCCAGTTTCGCTGAGTAACCTTGGAGTTCTTTCTTCCTTCTGGACTCTTCTGGCTTGTCTTCTTGTGTAAGTGTGAGCTCAGCAGCACTCTCTGGCCCCGTGGCTGGCTCTGGGGAGGAGAGGGCAAGTGTGTGAACAGCTTGGGGACAGGAGGCCACTGCCAGATGCCATTTGCTGCTAAGGGTTACCAAAACCACCATTGTGAAAAGAATTGGAACCCCAAAACAGTTCCTCTACCTTTTGTGGATTGTCACGCCCAGGGGATCTGCTCCTTTACCAGCTTCACCCCTCTCAGAAAGGTAAGAACCATCTAGCCAGGCCAACCTGGGATGCACATCAGGGCTCTTATAAGTGAAGTGAGAGCTCTCCCCCATTCAGTTAAACAGTGTAAAAAAAAAAAAAAAAAAAAAAGCCAATCCACAGGGTATAAGAGCTATGTAATAAATATTACTATGGAGAGAGGTTTTTATTTTTTAAAAATGTATGCCATTTTGATCAGGTATCTACTTGACAGAAACTATTTAGTGTTTCTCTTTCTGTTTTGCTGATGTGTGTGTGTGTGTGTGTGTGTGTGTGTGTGTGTGTGTGTGTGTGTGTGAGAGAGAGAGAGAGAGAGAGAGGGTGGCATATACTGTGTGCTTTCGGAGGTCAGAGGTCAGAAGACAACTTTGAGGAACTGGTTTTTGTCTTTTACCATTTAAAGCAGGGTCTCTCTCTCTCTCTCTCTCTCTCTCTCTCTCTCTCTCTCTCTCTCTCTCTCTCTCTCTCTTTCTCCCTCTCTTAAAAGATACAGCATTGAGAATATCTTGAAGGGAGAAACTTGATAAACACAGCTTCAAATTTAATAATAGTTGTAATTAGTTTGTTCCTATGTAGGCATATTAAATAATGAAAATAACTGTTCTCTGTGTCTCTTTTCTCTAAAATACATGAAAACATAAAAAATAAAATCTAAGGCACATCAAGCCAGGTTAGGCTCAGCTACAGTTGAAGAAAGCACACAAGGTCACAGCTAATGAAGCAGGGTCTCTTAAAGCTGGAAAGCCTAGATGCCTCTGGGTGACTCTCCTGCCTCTGCCTCCCAGCTCACTGCAGGAATGTTAATATTACAGATTCGTGTCCTCAGTCTGGCTTTATGTGAGTTCTAGAGGCTGAACTAAGGTTGTCAGGCTTGACTAGGAAGCACTTTAGCATGCTGAGGTAGGCCTAGCCTCCTTGTGGCTCCATTTCATGGTGCTCATAGTCCTCAAATGTTAGAAGGAATTGAACCAGCCTGCATGGTATCAAAATGGACACGATATAGATCTGGAAAGCAGATGGGCAGCCATCTCCCCAGAGTTACTCTTCAGCCACTTGGGGGAAGGGCACTGGTGAGAAGACCACTCCAGGTGATACACTTTGATTTTATAACAAGACACTATGACTAGCTAGAGGTAAGCACAGCCTGTTAAGGGATGTATAGATTTCTCCATTATCTAACCTGTGCCCATGTCTTTGGCTTTTCCAGCTTCTGATGTGAGATATCAGATTCTAGCTTTGTTGAATTCACTGCAAGTCCCTGGGATCACGATTGTTTTCCTTTCCTCTGTCTCTGCACATACTATTCCCTCTGCCTGGAATGTTTCCTCACTGCAGTTCTGGAAATCCTCTTTATCCTCCCTATGATGGCTCAGCTGTCTCGACTATCACTTTAGATGCTACCATTCCTTTCTTGCAAGCTGTTCTTTGTGTAGCCTCAATAACTGGACTCATTACATTGCAATGTCAGTCATTTACTTATATATCTAATTCTTCACCAGACTGAACTTGTGCCTTTTCACACATGATGGTTCTTCATGTGAACCACTGTAGAGGTTAAGCCTTCTTCTTCAGGGATGCTTTATGTGGTTGAAGACATCTTTCCCCACATCCTTCCTCAGTATTATGCAGGTTAAAGAGCACTAAAGATTTAATCTTTCTTCAATGAGTTCTTTGTCCTCTTTCTAATCAGTTTTGTTCTGTTTTTAAAACTTCATATCTAATTTCTCTCCATTATTTAAAAAGTAGTGGTTCATTCTGGACAGGGAACAAAGTTAAGGTATAAGATGATAAACAGAATATTGGAAAGCTTATTAAAGAATGCAGGCCATATTCCTTCCAAGGTATTTAAAAATTTGTTTTTTAAAATTGCAACTGACCTGAATGCCTCTGCTGTGGAACATTTTTCATGGTACCAGAGGGTTCCTACGTAGTCCTACCCAGACATGATGTCTATGAACCACACTGAGGGCCAGAACAGCACTATGACCCCATGAGTGCAATAGTCACACACACACCCTTTAATTGGGGGGCTGGAGACATGGCTCAGCGGTTAAGAGCACTTACTGTTCTTCCAGAGGACCTGAGTTTGATTTCCAGCATCTACATGGCAGCTAACAACTGTCTGTAATTCCAAGATCTGACACCTTTACACAGTTATACATGCAGGCAAAACACCAATGCATATAAAATAAAAATAAATATTTAAGAAAAAAAACAACAAAAAAATCAACCTTTTAATTGGACTTAAGACCCACTCAACAGGAAACCTAGCTAACAAATTAGTACTAGTGAAGTCATGGTTATTGGGAGGAATCTACAATCACTTCCTATCATAGCTCTTTTAGTTAGCAAATCCTTTTTTTATTATTATTATTTGGTGATTTTACATCATGTACCTCATCAAGCTCAGTTATCAGTCCTTTCAGTTTCATATCCACTCTTATGATCTCCCCATTCACAAAAAAGCCCATTCATGCTGTTTATTTATCTACTGGGGCATAATTGAACACCCTGTGGCCAACCCTTTAAACAAAATGAGACCTTCCTCAACTTCACCCATGAAGTGAAGCACTGTGTTATTGAACTATGTTCTAGCCTTGAGCTCTTGTATACAATAACATCTTTTTTTTTTTTTTTTGAAAGTCCACTAATGAATGAGTACATCCCCTGCTTCTCCTTCTTGGTTTGTTATACCTCGCTCGGGAGGATATTCTCCATATCCATCCATTTTCCTGAGAATTTTAGGATATTGTTTTTTTTCTTACTGCTGAGTAGTACTCCATTGTGTAGATGTACCACAGTTTGTTAATCCATTCGTCAGTTGAGGGGCATCTGGGTTGTTTCCATGTTCTTGCTATTACAAATAATGCTACTATGAACATAGTTGAGCTAATGCTTTTGGGGTGCAAATGTGCATCTTTAGGGTATATGCCTAAAAGTGGTATTGCTGGATCCTTGGGGAGATTGATTCCTAGTTTTCTGAGAAAGTGCCCTATTGCATTCCAGAGTGACTGAACAAGCTTACACTTCCACCAACAATGGAGAAGTATTCTCCTTACTCTGCACCCTCTCCAGCATAGGCTGTCATCTGTATTTTTAATCTTAGCCATTCTGTTAGTTAGCAAATCTTAAGAGCTAAAATCTGATCTCTGTTTCCATTGTTTATTTGTGACAGGGTCTCACTATATAGCTCAAGCCATACTTAGTCTCCTCAGTGCTGGGATTAATAGGCAATGTCATAGCTTGATTGAAAAGTCTTTATATTTTAAATCAAGGTTTTGATCATGTCCAAATGATACTCTAATTAGATATATATAAAGATTTAAAGAAAGCTTTTCTGGGGCTTGAACGAAAGGAGATTTGTAGACTAAAACGAGCAGCTACAGCCCTCTTCCCATTCCTCAGCAAACTTGAGTTAGAATGTTTTACATAGTGTGTTTGCTTAAACAGAGAATGTTTGGCGCTAAAGTTAGAAAATTCCCTTCCAGCCTGGAAATCAGTGATTTTGAATGTCAAACTTAACGATAATTTGATTTCTACCATTATTTTGTGTATACCACATTAACAATTTGGAGGAATTACATTACAAGTTGCTTCATCCAATGATGTAATAATCAAATAAAATGCCTTCTAATCCTATTTATTCAGCTTCCCTCTGTTGTTCTTAGTCCGCTTTGAGAGCACTGTCAAATTGAATTTGCCATCTTCTGTGTTTGCCAAAGTTTATTATTTCAATTTACAGCAGCAGAGCTGTTATAACCTGGTCTTTCATGTTCTCTGTTGTGTTAGCTGTGATAATGTGCCAATCTGCACAAAAAAGCAATTATGGCAGGACTGCTTCCTTTGCCTCAGGAAAGCAAGGAACCATCTCTCTGACATCTGGAGGGATCCTGTGTTGCAGCCTCCAGGCAGAATCAAGACTAGGAATTTTTCTCTTTTTTACTTATTCACTAGTATTTAAAACCCCTCAACAAAACACTATTAAAATATTTTCCCAAGGTCACAAGTAGACTAATTTCAATTACAGCATGGACTATATTTGAGAAAAGATGCTTTGACCAAACAGTCTCTAAAAGCACTTTAGCTCATTAGCCAGAGAGAATGCAGGGCAGGCTGGGTTTGTTATGATACCAGGGCATGAAGGTTCAGAGGGAGATTTCCCCATCATCCCTGGAGGTTTCAGGTAATGTCTACAGCCTGTTCTGAGGCTGTGTGAATGGATTATCTGCTATATCTCAACAGACTGGGTTCAGCTTGTCCATCTTCAGTCTACCACTGTGCCTCAATGCTCATATGTGCCAATGTCAGGAAAGTAAACTGAGGAAATGACCTCTTTATTAAAACTAAATATGACAGTGAAAGAATCTGTTGTTAGCATTCTAGCAATGCAAAACATTCTTAGGAAAACTCATTTTTTAGTTTTGATCCTCTGAGTTCCCTTCTTCCTATATAATGCATATGTACACATATATGCACATACATGAAATACAGATAAAAATTTAAATTTATTTGTATATTTTTGACAGCTTCATGAGTGTATATAGATTTACCTTATCTTTTAAAGATAAGAATCATATTCTCTGGTGACTTTTAATTGAAACCCAGACAACTAGTGAGCAGGCAGGTTTCTGTGACCACACATCTTCAGTAGCTTTGATTTCTCACCATGACCTTGGGAACACTTCTATTTTTAAAGGTAGCCTCAAGAAGATAGGAAGCCATGCTTCCTTTTCACTCACACTCTGGCCCCTGTTGTAGAAAAAGAAATGAAACAGAAATCAAGTTGGTTTTCTGTCTGGCAAATATACCAATATTTTTGAAAATGAGACATCGCATGTAACTGAGATCAGTGTCCACTAGAGCTCAGCAGAGCGGACCCTTCTTCTATAGGCCTTTGCTCCAGCCGGCTCAGCCAAGCTGGGTAAGTGAGCCATCAGTGCGGCTGGCCTGGCTGATTTGTTGATACACCCGACTAGCAGGAAAGTTCTTCAACTAATTCACTTAGATAAGGGAATGGCTTCTCAAAGGCAAAGCGGGGAAAGATTCCGCGTTTCTCAGTAAGCCTGTCCAAATTGTCTGCAGACCACTCAAGGATGAAATTGAGTCTAGCACTACAGCATGTATTACTAAGAGTCGACTAGCCAGTAAATATTTAAAGGGTCTAAGCTAAGCTTCTCCATCATTTACCTGCATTTTGTTTGGATGACAAGACGTGGCAGAGTGCACTGCAAAGTAAGATTAAGGTGCTTGAAATGTGTCTCTGGAGATAAAAGTCGTCTTTCCTGAGGCGCCCTTCATTGTGGGGAAATGGTAAAGGACAGACTTCCTCAAGGGTTTTCCACTTGGCTGCGTGGTTAAGTGTTCAGAGAACTATATAATTGTCAATATACTTAAAAATATTCCTGTGTAAATAATTTTCTTACTTCAGCTTCGAAATATGTAATATTTAAATACTTGTCAAGCAATAACTCACTGGTAGCAGAAAATTATAAAGGTTTACCGGCAGGATTAAGGGTGTTAAGGTTGAAGCTGACAAACATCTGTTTTTTGAAAACAGGGATCTTACCACTGAGGTATAATTTGTGGACAAGAACCACAGTTCCAGTAATTTGAACAATTGTATGGGAAACTCTCTCGATTTGTTCTATTTTGAAATATTTCAGAATCAGGGTATGAAAAGTGTTTAAATTCTCATTCAACATGTGTACCCATATATGTAGTATGATTCCTTTTTAAAGTAGAAATTTAAAAATGGAATATATGTCTTGACTGTACTCTGTGAGATCTGTCATGGGATTAAGCATATTGCCCAGGTATCAAATGATACGGATGTTATTCGTGAAAACTCTAACAGAAGGAATTACTATCTATCCATCATTTATGGGGACTAGAGTGTTAAAGGAAGTTACTAGAAGATCAGTGATTGCCATCACATTTGGCATGGGTTATAAATCCAAGCCTAATTTACAAGAGTTTAAGGCCTTTCACCCAAATATAAAAAGTGACCCATTAAATTTAACGAGCCTTCTTTATTGGGACTCATCTTGTAAATATGCCATGTGATTAAATGCAATGAAAGGGAGAGTTGGACAGTATTTAAATTTCAGTTGAGAGTGTGTGTCATAAGAGATAAGGGTTCTGGAGTTTGCAGAGAACTCTAAGCCCAAGATCAACTGGATATGCAAGGACAATAATAAAAACATCAAATCAGCACTTGGAGCACTGTATTACTGCCACGGTGGCTGTGATTAGGGCTTTGTGGAGGCCTGTTACAGAATGAGCCTGGGTAGAGACCTAACATTCCATGTCATCCTGAACATATAAGGAGCAGTCCAATTTGAGTAACTCATCTGAGTAAGGAATCACCTCCTGGGAAGGTCACTCCAACTTAAGGCATGCCCATGAGATAAGAGGAACAATTATCTCTTTCAAAAGGTTATGTACTCTTCATTTCCAGAACTCCCACCCCCTAGAGCAGTCACCATTCTGCTTTATGACATTTTCCTTTTCTTCTTTCTGTGTCATTTCTAAGCATGCTCTCTTAACACTTTGGGTCTTAGTCTACCTCTACACCTCTGTTCTACACCATGACTGATTGTCTGCCATAAAGATAACTTCTATGCTGACTTCAAATGACATGTCTCTCTGTTTCTCCTTTTCATCTTTTCTTCCAGGTAACCAATATTTATAACTTGTTGAACTGGGGTCTTTCTTTTGAACTCTAATATCATTATTCTTGGGCTTTCTTCTGAGTACATTTTTTTTAACAGATTTATTTATTATGTATACAGTATACAGAAGAGGGTACCAGATGTCATCATAGATGGTTGTGAGCCACCATGTGGTTGCTTGGAATTGAACTCAGGACCTCTGGAAGAACAGCCAGTGCTCTTAACCTCTGAGCCATCTCTCCAACCCCCTGAGTACATTCTTAAGTCCTTTTATTAATGAGGCTAAAATTTCCCCAAAGGGGATCCCAATTTCTCCAGTAACTTGTGGTAATTGTGGTAAGACTCAAACTTGGTATTATCATAATGGATAAACACTTCAAACAGATGAAGATTAGTAATAGACATAGAAATATTTGTGTAGAATGTAAAAGACTCTGACATTAGGGTAGAATACTATAACAGATAAATGACTTATAATTTCATTTGAGGAAGAAGTGAAACTATTACAAATTGAAAACTTGATTAAACCCAGGCTTAAGATCCTGTTTTCAGCATTAATATTAGACTCTGCTGTTTTGAAACAATCATTAAATAGATCTACCATATAGTTCCTCTATTATACTTTTGAGTAGATAACCAAAAAGAGCAGAAAATTCCTCATACTGAAGTGATACATATTTTCACCTGTCTCTGTGTTTATTGCAGCACTAGTCACAATAGCTAAGATTTAGCGTCAGTTTAGGTGTCAGTTTAGATGAATGGGTAAAGGTTTGCACACAATGAACTAAAAGGAAGAATGAAATCCTGTCTTTTGTGGCAAAATAGATGAAACATGCAGCACCATGTTAAGGAAAATAAATCAGACACAGAAAGACAAATATTGAACACTTTTTCCCCCATATATAAATGCTAGAGAATTTGGCCTAGATGTAGAATGGTGATTAACAGTGGTTGGGAAGGGTGTGTGATGGGAAGGAGGGTTCGTGAGAGGAGGTTGAGTTTAATCAGCAAATAATGTATGCATGTGTGGAAATATAAACCAAATCACTAATCTGTATAATCAATACATACTAATAAAAATTAAAAAGAAATGTAAGGTATTTACATTTCTTCGTAATGTAAAAAATATATCACATTGCAAGAAGAATGAGTAGACTAGAGACAGACCACTGGCAACCTGAATCAAAGGGACAGACAGACACTTGGTGAGACTCTGTTGGATGAATGGTCATGAAGTTTACTGATCTGTGTAGGAATGGGCACTCAGATCTCTGTAAGGAGCATTTTCAATGTGAAACATAGGACTCCACTCCTCATCAATGACATATCAAAAGCAAATCATGTCTGTTGTCTTTGGTGCCCAGCTCTGTGATCCTTAACCAATCTCCCCTCATGTCCTTCATTATTTTTCTATTTATTTACTTCAGCATTTATCAACCTCTCCTTTCTCTTCATTTTTGTTTTAGTGGAGTTGAGTTCAGTCTCTCCCCTCAGTTGCAATAATCTTGGGTTAAGTGAGATTTCTTTTAAAAGCACTCAGTAAACATCTGTTGAATTTGAGGAATTTCAACTTTCTATTCTGTCTTGCAGTGTTGGGGATTGACTTTAGGGCCATGTGCACATTAGGTAAATTCTCTATCACTTAACTACCTTCCTACCCCTTTAATTTATTGTTTTCAAATATATTGTCAGGTTTGAAAATAAAAGACTTTATGGGACATACTAATGTTGTGAGTGATATTACAAAGCAAAGCAAAGTAATCTAGCAGATGGCTTCAGGTGCTACACCCAAAAGTCAAATACAGTATAAAGAATGCAATAGCAATCTCTTTAATTTAAAATTGCTAACTTACCTTATTTAGAATGATTCAAAGTGAATTAAGTTACATAAAAATGCCAAGCAAGTTACAAATGCCCAGGAATGTGTATTAACTGGCAAGTGTAGTCTTTGACGCATGGTATTTATTTTCTATGCATTCACACTGTTGAAAGCATTTCCATGTCTGCCATTTTGAGGCTGGCCTATATCCCCCAGTTTGTTTTCCTTTATATATATATATATCTCCTTGGTAGAAAAAGAAGAAACTAGATATAGCACCATCCATAAAAGGCTCACTGCATTTGTTTTAACTAGGTAAAATTACAATCACATTCTTGCCTCTACTCTGTCACTCACCAGCCAAATAACCTTACATTCAGCCTTGAGATCCTTTTAGTCTTCTAGAAATCTGAAGTCAACTTTGGTATCATAATTAGCTAGCATTTAAGACTTAACTGATGATCTAACAAGATAAGCAAATCTCATGCTTATTCACTGTGTTGGTTTGTGTATGTGTATGTGTTTGTATTTGTGTATGTGTGTGGTTTGTGTGTGTGTGTGTTTATGTGTATGTATGTGTTTGTATGTGTGTGTGGTTTGTGTATGTGTTTGTGTGTGTGTATGGGGGTGTATGTGTTTGTGTGTGGTTTGTCTGTGTATGTGTATTGTGGGAGGATTACAGCTACATAGAATTTTACAATTGACATAGCTCATTTACATGCATCATCTGATTTAGTTCCCCAAGCAAGCTTTACAAGACATGAAACAGCTTGATTAAATGATTTAACAAAGGTTATCTGGCTGGTGAGTGACAGAGTAGAAACTAGAATGCGATTTTAATTTCATCTAGTTAAAAAAAATGCAGTGAGCTTATTATGGGTAGTGCTATATTAGATCTTGGAGACAGATTGTGAACAAAGAAGGGAACAGATAGCAAACAAAAATATGTTTATAACAGTTGTGATAAGTGCAATGCTAAAAAACTAAAGATTGCAGTGAGAATTTATAGGCAAGCCATAACCTTGCTTGTGTGTGAGGTTTGGATAGAAAAGCTGGCCCAATAATGGGACTTTTATCTTCCCAGATCATGTCCTGGATCCTTTATGAGTTCAGCTCTATTGGACTTTACATCCTTTTCAGAAAATCCTAACAATATATGAGCAAATGAGAATTATAATGAGAGGATAGTATGCTTTCAATCAAGCTAAATATATTAGAAGTTTTACCCCTTTCATAGCAATAAAGTATTATTTCTATAAACAATGTATTTAAATAATTTAAAAATTATAATACATCATTTCTCCCTTCAGTTCTCTCCCTCTGACTCCTTTCATGAAGCCCCCTTCCAGATTCATGACCTTCTTTTTCATTAATTGATGTTACAAACTTTTGTGTACACACACACATTTCTAAATATATTAATAGAACCTAATGAGTTCATATTATGTTACCTGTAATTATATGATCTTGGGGATAACCACTTGGTATTGGTAACAACTGGAGGGCTCTTCCTTGGGGAAAGTGATCTCTTCTACTCTCAGAATTCCTTGCTTTCCCATAGTTCTTTGTCTAGGCTTGAGGCCTCATGAGCCATCTCTCTTCCGTATTAGTGTGCCCATTGGTCTCGCCATTGTTCATGTTTTGTGTCGGTAGCCATGTTAATAAGATTGCATGATTGTAGCCTCTCTGATATTTTTGTGTAGATAGCCATGTTAATAAGATTGCATGGTTTCAGGCTCTCTGATATTTCTGTGTAGGTAGCCATGTTAATGAGATTGCATGGTTGCAGCCTCTCTGATATTTCTAGGAGACATTCTCACAGCAAATCTTCTGTTCCTCTGGGTCTTATACTCTTTCTGCCTCCTCTAATGCAATGATCCTTGAGCCTTAGATGCAGGATTTGTGTTATAGTTGGGACGGGGACTACACAATCTTCTGTTATCTGCATTTTGATTGGTTGTGGTTTTCTGTAATAGTCTCTGTCTACAAAGTGAAGTTCCCTTAACATGGCAGTGTGGGTGAGGGGAGGACTAAACTTTTCTGTGGATGTAAGGGTAAATATTTAGAATGCAGTTAGGAATTATGCTGGTTTTATAAGGTGGTAGTTGTGGGTTCTCTTCTAGGATCCATGGCTTCTTGAGCCCTGGGTTTTGACTAGGTTTCCAATACCTGGCATTGCTTCCCTCTTATTGAGCATGTTTAGTTATCACCAAAGTCTGAATGTCACTATTGCACCCTTAGGGTTATCTTGCTATACTGGTCATTACATATCTTTTTCTACTATCATGAAACCTAGTTCCTGGTGCGGGGGAGGGAACTTGCAGGTCAGATCCAGCATAGGTCCTCTGAATCCTGTGTCTGGAGTGTATGGTATCTTCAACAATAGGGACTTTTCTTACTCCTCTGAGAGGCAGTTGAGAGCAAAAGTAACAGCTTGTAACATTTTTGGTGTTTTTTGGATAACCCTGACCAACAGCTCAAAAGAAGGTTTCTTATGCTGGGTATTGGAATTTTTATTAGATGTATGGCTCTTGGGAGCCAGCCTACATGGACTTTTTTAAAAAAAAAGTTTAAACTGTTTATGTATGTATATATACAGGGTTATATGTATTATTTATAATTTTAGGTGAGTAGGTAATAATAATATGGTTCCTTATGACTTTTTCAGATATTTTACTGTTACTTTACCCTCTACCCTTCTGTAATTTCCTTCCCTCTCTCTAATCAAAGTCCTGTTGTTTCTTCCATTTGCCTTTCATATCACTCACACCCTGCTATTCTCTCTTCTATTGATCTCCCTGTCCCATTGTCCCCATTCCTTTCTGGATTTCTGTGTTACTCCAGGTTATATACTCACTTCTGAAGACTCAGAGAAAGGAACTGCTCACGAGAGAGAGCATGGACCATTTGTCTTTCTCTTTTCTACCTATAAAATAACTTTTCTTGACACAGCAATTGTTCTTGTTTAGTTTTTGTTACAGAGATAGACACCACTGCTAAAAGCAACTTCAGGAGGAAAGCATTTATTTGGTTTATACTTTCAAGTCCTACACCATTACTTAGAGAAGAAGTCAGGCCCAGACCTCAAGGAGAAATATAGGCAGGAACCATGAAGAAATGATGCCTATTGTCTTGCTTTCTCTGGCTTTTGCTCACCTACTTTTCTGCCTAGGGTTAGACTGCCCATAGTGGGCTGGTCCTCCCATGAATCATCAAGAAAATGTCCTACAAATGTCCTCACAAGCCAATGTAATGAAAGCAACTTTTCAGCTGAGAAGTTTTGCAGGTTGGTGACTGTAAGACGAAACAAAACTAAACATCCAATCATTAATTTAAATAATTTGAGGCCAGAAAGATTCTAATTCTGTATTCATATCTTGAATATTATTTAGATGATTCAAAGGATTCATTAAAATGATTTTAAAAATTAAAAAATTGTGTGTGTGTGTGTGTGTGCGCGCGCGCGCGCGCGCGCGCGCACGCACATGCTCAGGGGTGAGGTGTCAGGTATTGGGTCCCCTGCAGCTGGAGTTACATGCAGTTACGAGCCATCTGACTTGAGCACTGGGAAGTAAAGTCTGTTCCTGTGGAAGAGCAGCAAGTGCTCTTACCTACTGCTGCTGCTGAGCCATTTCTCCACAATTTCCTCCCATTTAAAAATTTTATCTATCTGTCTATCTCTTTATCTATCTCCCTATCTATCTACGTATCTATCTATCTATCTATCTATCTATCTATCTATCTATCTATCTATCTATCTATCTGTCTATGTATCTATCTACCTATCCATCCATCCACCCACCCACCCATCCATCCATCTATCCATCATCCATCCATCCATCTAGCTATCATCTATAATTGTTATTTTTTTCTCTCTCTCTATATATATATAATTAAGAAAACTTTCATTATCAGCATCCCAAAGTCTAGGAAACAGTGATCTCTATCTTAGTATGACTTTCACCTCTAACCCTTGCTTTGGATTTTATGAATGGGGAAAGATATTTTACCAATATAATACATCAAAAGCACGAGATAGCACTTTTACATTTATGTAGAAGATAGGGTTAAAAATAACACAACAAACTCCTTGTGCAAAGTTGCTTACTACTGTCTTGGGAAATGAGAAAAAACCAGCTTTTCAACATGTGATTCTGTATACTGGCTAGGAAGCTTCCTAGCAAGTGATTGATGCAATCTTTCTATAGATGAGGGTGAAAGATAGGGCAAGGGAAATTGAAAGCTGCTCTGACAGAGAGAAGGCAGAGACTGGCTGGGGTGAGAAGGGAGAAGCTTTGTGATCCCTGTTGCTCTTTCTGTGGAGAATTTCTTTCTGTCTCCCCTCTTGGCCTTGCCCATCTCTATCAATAGATTCTGTTTATATCTTAGCTGTGTTGAAGGCAGCCAGACTGGCAGAATGTCCTCCCTCATTGGAATGTGTCACGGTGCAGAGGGTAAAAGCAATCGATGGTCCTTCCTGACCCCCACCCTCCTGCCTGCCCTTATAAATACTTTTATTTGCATTCTGTCACTGCGGTTGTGGCTTCTCCCTTTGCTTTCGCCCTTTCTACTTGAAAGTCATTAATCTGCAGATGCAACTAATTAGCCCTTTGCTGTTCTAGGAGCTGAAAAGCTTGCTCGCTCATCGTCCTAGTTTATTGGATGCCAGACAGTGTACACTTAAGGATCAATGGCTCTTGCCAATAGAGAGAGTGCTGTGCATAATTACACAATTGCCCCGGTCAGCTGTAAAATAAGAATTGCATAGAGTGCCTAAAAACCTGCCTCACAATAGTGCAGTTACTTAAACCATGGGCTTACATTTTTTATTTTCTCAAGTAAGTTGTGCCCATTCAGTGAGGTGAGCCATCTCAATCCATCTTCTTGAAAAGTGAGGCACAGAAAATTAGGTGAAATTGGGTGCATTTCAGCTCTGACATTTTTCTTTTTGGAGAAAGGTTGAACTCAGGACCTCAGGGTTGGTCTAAGATTGGAAAGGCCAAATCACTTTATCTTATTTTTTTCAATACAGAAAAAAATAAACCCAACCCTCTTGATCCCAAATAAAATAAAAATAGAAACTAACACATTTTTTCAGGTGCTCAAAAAACTTATACTTAGCTCCATGAACCCAATCTTAAAAAAAAAAATGAAAAAATCACAATAAACTACATGTCTACAAAGAAATATTATTTTTTTAAAGGGAAATAATGTTTCTGCAGAGGTAAATGTAAATGTATTAAAGCTAGTAAGGGTCAAGGAACCTTTGGAAATCAGGCTTTATAATGAGTTAAACCAACAGGAGAAATTTTTCTAGTCATGAACATTGCATCTGGTTGTATTGTGTCTTTGTGTGCTTGTATCACGTATGTGTGCATAGACACATGAGGGCATCACACCAAAGGGAAACCAAACATTGAGAAGTGACAGCAGCAAAGATGTGGAGAACATTCTATTCTATGAGGAAAAACCTATCTGCTACTATCATTTCTAGTGGTTTGGGGGAAGAATGTACTAGGCCTTGGTGATGGCAGGATCTTGCTGAGAAGAGGTAAACTTTAGAAATGATGTCCTGCCTTCACCAGACACAGCTTCTGTCTCTCAAGGTTTGTGTGACCCCAGATCCTCTGTTCAGGTCCATGTGATGTGGCTGAGCTCTGCTGAGCAGCTTTTGAGAGCTGGGTCCTTTTAGGGCATGTGCTGAGAAATGATTCAAGATATTCTCTGTCTTTTCTTTTGTTCAATGCTCAAATTATTCTTTGTATAAATGGGGTGGGCATGGCCTTAAACAAATGGAATTGTGTTCTTTTTTTCTCAGATAAACAGTATGCTTTAAAAAAGGTTTATTTATTTTATTGTGTGTGTGAATATTTTGCCTGCATGTATGGGTGTGGTATGAATGACTAATCCTATGGAAGTCAGGAGAGGGCATCAGATCCTCTAGTAATGGAACTAAGAATAGTTGTGAGCTGCAATGTGGGTGCTGGGAATTGAGCCTGGGTCCTCTGCAAAGCAGCAAGTACTCTTAACCACCAATTTAATTCTCTAGACATAAAGATTACAATTTTCAGAATCATCAACAAAGTTGACATTCCTCAAATATGTCTTGACAAAACAATTTTTGGTAGCATTTTTTCTCTTTCTCTTTTTTCTCTAATCTATATTCCCCTTCTGTGAGTGTGTGTGTGTGTGTGTGTGTGTGTGTGTGTGTGTGTGTACTCAAACATGAATGAGAGAGAAGGGGAAGGGAGAGAGGAGCTGAGAGATTGTGTGTCTTTGTGTATGTGTGTATGAGTGTATGTCACAAGTATGTGGGAACCCAAGGGGAACAGAGAGGGTATCAGATTCATTGGAACTGAAGTTACCTGACTTGGGTGATGGGAACCAAACACCTAGGGAAGAGTAGCAAGCACTCAACCTCTAAACTACCTCTCTAGTCCCTTCTTCTATACTTTTAAATTAAGAGATAAAAAGGTCATCCACTGACTGCAGTAGCCTTAAATTTATTTAGACTTCAGCTATCTCTACTTAGCTTTTACCTAACCTTACTATTTTCTAAAGGTATAATCATAACCAGGTAATGACCTTTGCTTTTGAATAGTCTAATGCAATAATTATTGATGTGTTTTGGATCGCAGCTCCACTTAGGGATTGCTGTCATAATAAGCCTTCTCAACATTAAAAACTATGCCTATACTTGTATGTGATATTTTCAGTTTCCAGAAATTCACAGACAAACTGTTATCAATTGCTTCCCGTAATATTTTGATCTTTGCATGGTTAAGCAAAGTTTATGAAATAGTGGAGAAGTTGAAAGCATTTAGTAGAGCCAAAGCCAGTTTTGTTAACAAATGCTATCAGATTGTTTGTTTATGGTGATGACTAAGGTTCAAGTTCAAATTATCCCTACTTGAGTCTAAATGTGACTGTTCTACATATGCCGTTATTACTCACACTAAATCCTAGTTTTAGCCCCTGTAAAAAGAGGGTGGTAATCAACACTTGGCTGGATTGCTAGGAATGTGCAGGGTAAGGGACATGTCTACAAGTCACTAGTGAGTGAGGTAAATGACACCTGTTTCGGTTGCTGTGCCATGGTGTCATGCTCTTTGTTAACTTCCTTTAAAGAACTAATTCAGGTTTTCTTCAACTTTTCACATTTGCTACATTTTTTTCACTAGAAAAAGCTTTTGTGACACCAGGAGCAGAATAGTCATATAAGATAGGTATACAAATCAAACATTTACTGACAATTCATGGAAAGTATATTTAAAAATTCTTATGTATTTATATAATATTCTATTTACAAAGGAAAAGCAAATTTACATAATAAAAATTTACTAGTGATCACTGTGGGTAGCAAGAAGGCCAGTTATTTGGAGGCAATTTAGTTGGATATCCTCAGGGAATGAATTTTGATGGATGGTCTTGAATTCTGACCACTTCCTCTTTAAAATTTATTTTATTTGGCTAAAAGATTTGTTCAGCTTAAGCAATATGCAGTATTATGTTTTCAAAAACAAAGAGGTCCATGCTGTTACCATTGACTTGCTGTGAGTTGGACTAGGATGACTCTGGGCTGTGGAATGCAGGAGAGAATCCCGACTTCACCTTTGGGCAATGTTTATCTGGGACATCGCTCAATTATGGGTGGCTGCTACCTTTCCACCCTTCATTTTGCTCACTTTGAACTTTTGCTATTTTAGCTCTTTGATTTCTCTTTCTAACTTTTTCCTTTTCTTACTGCTGGCATATCTTTGTTAAGTTCTAGTGAATTTAGCTCAACAAACACTTATAGAATAATTGAGCATATTTTTCTTTTTTGAAACAGGATCTAGTGGTAAATCTCAGGTTGGTCTTGAATTTCTGATCCATCTGACCTATGCTTCCAGATGCTTGTGGTATAGATGTTTGCCACAACATCAGCTTGAACACTTTCTGAATTCCAGACACTGGAATAAGCCCTGGAGATGTGAACATGAATGAAAAGGTCTTATCCTTAGAAGTCCTTGAAGACCTTGCATTTCCTAGGCATAGTCTCACCACCATCACCATCTTTATTGATAGCATATTCTCCAAGCACTGGGCTAATCATGCTGCATGAATCATTTCACTTCACTTTACTGTGAGGATTCTCTTCCTAGAATTATTCCAACTTTTACCTCGATATTGCAAGTGTTTGTTTGAACACTAGCTTCTCCCAGGTAATCTTACTTCCCTGTATAGCAATGATTGGCAGTATTTCCAAAGCTTCTGTCTGTCAGCCCCTCAGGAAGATCTGGGAAGCCCAGGTGTGGCTATGTTTCTGACTTACCTATACTTAAAACTAAAATGTGCTCTGTAAGTATGTGCTGTAATATGTCAGTGGCTTGCAAGGGTCAGGCTTGGATGACCTCAGACTTGCTTTGGGTAATCTAAGAGATACAGATGTGGGTCATGGGATTAGGATCCTTAGAAAACTTCTGACTTTACTGAGGAGGTAAGAATTAACCTAAAAGCTGAGTTACTGCCAGAAGGGTGGTGAAACCATCTAGTCTGAGATCATTAAGTTTTAACAACATAATATACTCTAAAGTGACATTCAGAAGAAATGGCTAAATATTTTGAAACAAAAAGACTATTATAAAGAATCTCATTAACTTTAATAGGCTGTTTACAATAGCCTGTGTCTACATAATTATGGGCTCTCACTATACAAAGTGAATTTATTGGTCGTTTACTAATATGTTAGATATACACGATACCCAACAGCTTGATGTTTAGAATGAAAGCCTCATTTGCATTGGTACTGCAAGTTAGCTGGAGATCCTAAACTGTTTGTGGAGAGGAGATGCTCTATAACTTATCAAGAGAATTGGAGCAGTTGGTCCGATGGCAGCAGGAACTATTTCTCACTTAGAGATTCTGTTTCAAAGAGATTTGTTCTCTGTGGGTAAGGATGGAAGCAGTATGGGCCATTACCTAGAATCACCCTTCCAGATATAATGTCAGTTCTGGTGTCCTGCCACTCTTACATGCAGAGCTTAATACTTAACCAGAAACCTTTAGCCTAATAAAGAGCATGAGGGCCAACCAAGATAAAACATAATGGTGGGCTCTCTACTTGAAATGTCTAACATGTCCAGTGAAGATTCACTAGGATTTTGCCTATATGCATAGATCTCCTCACTATCTCACAATAGGACTGGACATTTCTCATATTTAAGAGATGAACAGATTAAGGGCTGAAAAGGTAATGTAGGTAGTAGGCCTTGGATTTTTGTCATGAGTGCCTCTTATTTTTAGACTGGAATGGAATGGTTTTGGAGAGGCACATACGTCTACTTGTCTCTTTAGCTGTTTAGATCAACCTTGTTGAATTCAGGAAGAGTTCTACTTGTCTGGTGTTGCATTTGTTCTGCTTGGAGGTGGAGCTGTTATGTGCTTCTAGATGAAAATACAGCCATCTCTGTGTGCAGAAACAGCTTAGATTAAAAATTCGTGAATGTTGCTGAGTTGCAATAGATACAATTGAAAAAATGTCATCCCTCTTGCTCTGTCTTTAAGAGCAATGATTAATGTACCATTGCAGAATGATCTATGTGCCCATAGATTACTGCCTGAATCAGGGTGTCTGCCTTATGACTTATTGTTTGCCTGTGATCATTGAACATTTTAGTTAAAGAGAAGTGAGGATTAAAGCACTTTCCTTTTTGTCTTGGCAAGATTTTTTTAAAGAGGAAAAATAAGAAAAATCAGGTAGGAAAAAGACTGCACTGAGGCTCTCCTGAAATTAAGCAGCTAGAATTAAATTAATCACTTGTCTGTGAGCATGTAAAGAGTTTAAGATACTTAACAATAAAAACCCTACGAACCTCTGCCATGATAGATAGCTAGATATCATTATTGTTCTGTATATCACATGATCACAGAGATGGGTGCAGTAGCAGACCATGTCATTTTATAACTCTTGGAAAACAACAAGAGAGGAAACAAATGAATTTCAGGTATCTAAATTAGAGCAACTTAAAATGAATATACATTATTGATCCAGCTCCATTTTGCAAGGGGTGTGTGTGTGTGTGTGTGTGTGTGTGTGTGTGTGTGTGTTTTCCTGTGGTTTCCCTTCCTTTCTGTAGCAGAAGAAGGAGAAAGTAAGCTGGTCTTTGTAATTTATTGCATTACATTAGTTGCACGATAAGATTCTTTGAAGATGATTGTCTTGTGAATTCCAGTTCCAGATCAGTGGACATTTGGCTGGAAGGATTTATATTGTGTGCTCAGAGAATTGGGCTTTAAATCAGTGTTAGTGGAGGCTACAGAGGGCTTGGATTTTACAACTGCAATAACTAACTCACTGGGGAAGTGTATATGTGACCCTTTTCTGATATTCTGAGGGAAGTGTGCGGTTGATCATCATTGCTTTAAATTCTAAAAAGCAATACAACAGGAACATTAGCTTCCCTGTTTGTTTCTTTCATGGGTTTGTTTCACATGGCAAAAATGATTCTATATAAAGGGGAAATAGTTGCATTACTTTGCAATTTGTAGGAGAATTGAACTTTTGAATCCACCAAAGAACACTTAGATTGAATTATATCAGGATCAGGGGACATTTTAAGCCAAAGGTAGCGTAAGTCCTTTTAAACATTTCTCTCAAAAAAAACAAAAAAAAAAAAAACAAAAAAAAAAACCAAAAACCAAGAAACCAAAACCAAAACCAAAACCAAAAAAAAATTTCTTTCTCTTTCCTCTCTTTTGAAAGAGATTTTTCTTAAAAATACAGCAAAACTATCCCCTAGGCAAACAGAAAATTGTACATTTATTTTATCCATTTATGTATTTGTTTATTTTTCAAACAAGTGTTCACAGTAGAGAGTCTCTGCCTTTTGGAGTGCCTTGTTTGGCTCTGGGAGGGGCCTGGTAGAAGTTATAATAGAAAAAAACAAAAATCTTTAGGAGCACAAAGAGAGTAATAGCAGGCCCAGAAGAAGGCTATATCCCTAAAACAAAAGGATACTGTATGATGGCCTGGTCTTCATGACTTCCTAAAGTCTCACTAATGTGGGTAGATCTTTATGAATTGTGTGTTAGACTGCAAGATACAGTTTAAATGAGATGTCAAAGTCCATAGAAAATGCCCAGAAAGGTTATAGGGTTCCCTGGGTATGGTCTCCTAATGACAGAAACCCATCCACAGCCATCTAAACATGGATTTGACTGTATTCCTTTACCATAGAATTAAAAACCTGCTGACTTTCCCCTTTCTCAAAGTTTATTGGTGCATTTACAGCTGTCTAGGGTACAACTGGGCAAATCCATTTTCCAACACAACAGCCTTTTGGCTATCTGTATTAAGCCTGTGGTCAGCTATCACTTAGAGGCAGATTTTGTAATCCATACAAAATATTGCAAACGTTCCTGCGTCTCAGTAATTGATTATTTTGAATCTGAAAGTATAACTTCATAGTTATTCCTGTAAAGTTCCTTGACTTGGCTTTAATGCTCCAGTTTAAAAATCATTTCTTAAACCTTCATTTTGACATCTCCTTTATTAACTATTCTTTTCCAGTCTATGGCATCAATAAACTTGTTTAATATGCTGCCTACATTTTTATACAGGTAATTGCTACAAATGTAAAAGGAAGCAAATGGAAAGACAGGGCATTAGCTGTTCTCATTAGTAGATCACTTTCTTTGGAATACGTATGTTTAAGTGTAAGCCAGTTTAGTCAGGCTTGGTGGCATCCTCCCGTAGTACTAATACTTGGAGACAGGATGAATATGAGATTCAGAACAGCCTGGGCTACATGGTGACCTTCTTTCAAAGGCAGAGGGAAAAATGTCAGCTTAAACATTAAACTCACTGTCATTATCCAGATAGCCCCATAAATGTTATATCTGCATTGATCAATTTCCCAGTAAAGCCCCTATCTTCCTGTGGTGGTTTGAAAAAAATAGCTATAGGGAGTAGTGCTATTAGGAGGCATGGCCTTGGAGGAAGTGTGTCACTGTTGAAGGTGGGTTTTGAGGTCTCCGATGCTCAAAATATGCCCAGTGTGAAACACAGTTCTCTTCCTGATACTTGCAGATCCAGATGTAGGACTCTCAGCTACCTCTCCAGCACCATGTTTACCTGTATGCTGCCTTGTGTTCTCCTGTGATTATAACAGACTAAACTTCTGAAACTGTAAGCCAGTCAAAATTAAATTTTTTTTTTTAATAAAAGTTGCCTTTATTAGAGGTGTCTCTTCACAGCAATAGGAATCCTAACTAAGACACCACCCAATTTCTCGTTTATTCTTGCTAGTGAGGCTTAATTAAATAGCAAATATTTTTATTTTCTGTGATGGTTAACCTTGGTTGTCAACCTGATTGGATCTGGAACCAATTAAGAAAAATGTCTCTGGGCATACCTGTGAGGTTACTGAAGTAAGGAAACCCACTCTAAGTGTAGGGATCATCTTCTAGCAATGGCTCACATATGCAATTTTGCCTTTGTTTCTTATTGGCAAGTTTTTCTACGCTATTTGTTAATTCATTCACAAACATTCTGCTGTTGCTTTGTCTCTTTTTACTGACATTAGAACTCAACTTCTTAAGTCTTCCAACATGGACTGAAGGCCAATGGCTCTTTGGGAATGCATCAGCACCAGACTGTGACGGCTGAGGTATCCAGCCCCATGGTATCAATAACTACTAGGTTATCAGCCTCTCCAGATTCTATTTAAACCCTAATGAAACTCATTGGGGGAAAAAGACTTGAAAGTACAATGAGAAGCTGTTTGGAAAGAAGTGGACAAGAGAGGGCAATGGGGTGAATATGATAAAAATATATTATGTGCATTTATAAAAATGTCTAAAAATAATGAAAGTATTCTGATTTGGTAGAGAATAATAGTTGTCCCAATTATCAGCTCATCTAAGTACTTGGGAAGATCTCTACAAAGGTGGTGTTTCTTGTGCTTTGCCTTGGATTCATGCATTTTCCTAAATGTCTTTAAATCAAGCATAGCTCAACCATTTTCTATTGGGATTACATTTAAAGACACCTATGTAGAATTGTAGCATTTTACTTAGTTTATGCTTAGTGTGCACTAGGCATCTCTTCAAGTATTCTGCATGTTTTATTCACTTGTATATTATCCTAATGCTATGAGGATTAGCACCTACAATATGTTTTCTAAGGAACAGGAACTAATGCACGGTCTGAAAAAAAATCCGACCCAAACAGTTGGACTCCTAGGCTTTTGTATTTTTATACTAATTCCCAGAATGTATCTTTAAAAAGTCTGCATTTGAAATTTGACACCAGAACCAAGTTCAAATCTCAAACCAGCAACAAAACCCAGAAATCTTTTTGTTTTCTCTATAAGATTATTTTAGCCACATGATTAAGTTAATATGATTTTCCTACAGTGCTAGCAAGAAGTGATAAAACTGTTTGACTTAAAGAACATAGCTAAGTAAAGCATATGTACAAACTGTTCAACAGAGAAAATGAACTCATACGTATATGTAGGGAAGCATTCTCCCAGCTTATGAACTTTCTTTCCTTCTAGTTCAGCTTGCAATACTAGTCATCACTTTTTTTTCTTTTGGGAGGGGTAGGAGCACCAAACCAGAATGCTTGGAAGCATCGGATTATTTCTTTTATAAAAAGACATTTATTTCACATTGTGAGAGTACATGTTTGTGTGCGTGTGCCTGATAGCAAAATATCTAGTTTAAAAGTAAGATGAAGAGAATCATCTCTGAGACATTTCATTATTTTTGCTTACTTATTTTGTATTGTATTGCCTGGAACATATTATAATACTAAATAAATGTCAGTCAAATGGATGCACATATTTCCACAATAATCATTTACAGTTCTGGAGTAAAAGAAGAGGAAACATTAGTATGGACTCTCATCATAAGGGTTCTTTGTCTCTATTGCATATTTTGGTTCAAAATGCTCAGCGCTGCAGTTTCTTCCTTTCAAGGATGTTACTTACTGTGGGAGGGACACCCTTCTCTCACCCACTCCAGGCACGTTCTTCATTTTGAAACACATAACTTATTTATTATGTTATGCAAATGAAGGTACCATGCTCTGTGAAAGGAGAAAGAAAAAGACCCTATAAATACAAAGAACCTGGACCACAGAGCATTTTATTACAAGCCTCGCTCCTTCCTTAAAGACAGTAAACATGATGAATTTCTCTTTGCAACTGAATTTATGAAGATAGATGGTTTTCTCTGTGGTTGTTTTAACTTGGTTTGCCTTGCAGTGTGAGGCAGAGAGCTGCAAACCCACACAGACACATTCATTGCCATCCCTAATGACAAGATGCCATGTCTTAGGTATGACCGAGTGGGACTTCAGAAAGTGACATAATGCTCTACCATAGGAATGATGACGACAGCCTCTTTTCCCATGTTGCAGTGGAAAGGCCCCAGTATTTTCTATAAGCGAAACCATGGGCTGCTACAGCATTTTGAGACACACTTTTCAGAGTCAGACAGATAGAAAAAAAATTCTTTTGCTGACACTTTTTAAAAATGCCAACCTAGGAGTTGGTGGCACACAGCTTTGTATTCATTCCACTCTCATTCATTCAGTCCACACTTTGGCTTTTTGCTGAGCTGACACATAAGGAAAACGTAAAAGCGAGTGGTAGAGGGAGGAGGTGGGAAGCCTGTGAGCTCCATGCCTAAATGCTTTTCTCACTCAACACTCTGTTCAAGCCTGAGTGCTCTTGCACAGCCACAAGAGGACATGGGCTCCACGGTGTTAATGATGACAGCGCGCATCGTTGGCTATGCAGATCACAGAAGAAAACCATTCTGTGGAGCTCTAATTCCATCAGGATCATTTACCTTTTGAAGGATAGAAAAGAATGCATTGAAGATCAAAATCATCAGCCTTATTTGGCTTCATCCAAGATTTATGGCAGCTGCTTTCAAGGGCAACTGAGAAAACCAACTGCAGAATTCACATCTGTACCATTTCTTGTCTTTCAATATTTTATAAATGTTATGAGCAAAGTCAATCTCTGGGGACATTAAAATTAAACAGCCTCTGTCCCTTCCCTATATTGGAACCAGCACACATATCAATAATCTCTGTATTAAATATTCCCATTCTGCACCATACCTTTTAGAATAGATGTTCCCAAAGCCTGAGCTTAGTTTACTGTTAATTTACTAGGAGTTATCATGATGTGGGATTCATGCCTTTGTGGTGTGAAAGGCATTAAACTTTGATTTAAGTTGTTAATAATAAAGTGTCTATTATTTCCAGCTTTACATGTGAATTCATGTTGGAAAAAGCAAACATTTAGTGGCTATCAAGCAACATTTAAAATAAAGACATACTGTCCTTAATTTAAATGCTTTGATATACGGTCAAAAGAAAAACAAAATAAACTCATTAAAAAAGAGAGAGAGAGGGTAAGAGGACATTTGCCGTGATCTCTGAGGAAATAAATAATGTCTCTTTGGTTCCCAGAGATGCTTTGATTAGTTTTGACAGCAAGAAATATATCTTGCATTCATATGATAAAAGACTATAATATAAGTGAGGCCGATACAGTGGCTCAAAAATTATTCTGAGGATCAAACACTGTGGACAAAAATTGATAAGGCAAATTAGCTTTCTATTTGCAAGATTCTCATGGACTCTGAACTTTTCTTTCATCGTAGAACATTTTTAAAGCAGTTCTGGGTGGCATCAACCTGTAGATCTTTGTGGTATTTTCCATTATTTACAACAAATAAATGCTTTTTGTCACTAGTTCTGCCAGTATTTTGACTCTTAGCTGCTGTGTTCCTTGTCACAAGGAACACTAAATGAAATCTGACTCCTGGGAAATGTTGAATATGAATGAAGTGCTGAAGTGATTAGTAGAGCCAGAGAGATCTTAGTTCAAATCTGTGTTCTGTCTGAGTAGCTGAGTCACCTTGGACAAGTTACTTCACATCTCTGATGCTAAACTCAGTATTTTTTTTCCTTTAAAATGGAGATATTGGTATGCTCTCCATTTTGCTACTGTATGAATCAAATGATTTAACACAATCATTTTGTGGCAAAGAATATGTTTGGTATGTAGCAGAGGTTTGGTAAGTGCTGGATTTTTAAAAACCTTTTGATATTAGGATTTAATGTGATAGTCACAAGATAGTCATAGGTGTCTATTTCATGTGTTTATCTTTGAGAGGACACTATCCATGTAAGGGATGCAGATGAGAGACAAGAGAAGAGGGGAGGGGCATGGACAAAGAAGTAGGGAAAGGGAAGGAGAAAGAAGGAGAGAGAGAGAGAGAGAGAGAGAGAGAGAGAGAGAGAGAGAGAGAGAGAGAGAGAGAGAGGACAGAGAGAAGAAGAGTAAGTATGTGACTTAGTTGGGGCACATCTTAGGAGTCAGTTGGACTGCAGGCAGTTTTTATCCCCCACCCACCATTGCACTCTTCTTGGCCTGTATACTTCATTCTGCCTTTGGTTTACTTTTCAAAGCATACTGAACTTCTTTTTGCTTCAAGTTCTTTGTATGTATTGTATCTTATACCTGGGACAACTGATCTCCTGGTTTTAGCAGGAAGAAAGAATGGATTTACTCACCGCTTCTTCATTATCTCCTGAAGAGGAACTTGGTCATTCTTACTAAGGTAGCTCCTTCACTACCATTTCCCACACATTAGCCCTTCCACTCCCCAACCTTTAATATAAAATTATACTTCCTGATTTTTTTATCATCTTACCTATCTGTCTTTTTTTTCTTGCTTTAGCTACCTTGTCTTGCTTAAAATAGAAAATACTAGATGATGATGATAATGATGATGATGATGATGATGGTGATGGTTATGGAGAAGATATGATGATGATAGCTACAGTAAGAATACTGAGCACATTGGCAGCTCTGCCTGTCTGTGTGCTGCCACTGTTCTGTCCATATGTGTGCTGTCTAATTCTCCCTAAACTGGATGATGTAATATGATGATTAATCTTTATTTTCAGCTTGGTTGAAGGGAGAGACACCTAGATTATCTGAGCATGTATGTGAAGATATTTCTAGAGACAGTTGGTGACTGAGGGGAAATTTAGGCTGCACCCTCCAATATGCTGGGTTCTTGGAGGAAGAAGAATGGAAGGTGAAATCCAGTTAGCGTAGGCACAAGCTCTTTCTGAGTCTCGACTGTAGAGAAGCTCTACCGTGTTCTTTCCTCTCAGCTATGGAGGTCTGCTTCAATGAAGGTCCTAGTGATGGGGCTACTTGCCACCATGTACTCTAACCTCTAAACCTGGGGTCTAAAATAAGTGTTTATTATAACAGTAGAAAGTCTAACTGGTATGGCTGGAGGCTGCTGTCATTTTCTCATACTGAAGTGATGGGAAATGGGTCAGGCTAGCAACATGTGTCACCAAATAGTAAGCCAAAGGCAACAGAGTGAATGTGAATTGTAGTGTGAGTGTAGACTTATACTTCACTTTTCAAGGAAGATTTCTTAGGCAATGGGTTTAGATCACACTGCCCCATAAAACCACAGCTTGGCATTGAGAGAAAAGCTTTCTTTGATTTTGCCCTTGTCTTTCCCTTCTGATGAACACTCTAAAAAAATTCTTGGACTTTCTCCAAAAGTCCCAAAAATATTTATTTCAGAAGTGTCCTTCCTATACTTAAAGAGGAAAAAAAAGACATCTCCTTATCTTATTAATCCTTAAAATTAGAGATGGCAAAAAGAATCTGAACAAACAACTTTACAAAATCCCTTTGTTAGCACTGGATCATGTATTGTTACATTTTTAGCAATCATATTTCTCCATGACTTCTTTTTTTCATTAACCTTAGGGTCATAATTCACCTGCGTATCAGAGTGATTTCTGGAGGGTTTTTGTCATTAAACTTTCATATGAAACTAACTCAAATGCTTTTGTCTTATAAATCAGTATTTTGGTAAAGAAGGCTCAGCCACAAGCCTAGTGATGGGTGACAGAAGAAAACTTTTCTCCTTGACAGTGACTGTAGCTTGGTCCTGAAGGGACACATGTCCCCACTTCCGCTGCCTTGCTAAAAACCATTAGATTACATTTCTAAATCTAGCTACCCGGTCTGTTCCCTTACTTGGCCACTTCTTCCTCCTGAAACTGACTTACCAAGGTTTAGCAATCAGAAACCCCTTTGGCTCACCTAATTAACATGCCCAAATAAAATTAAACACCTCATCCTAACACAGGGTTTCTCCTTGGACTTTTATAAACTGCCACTTGCCTGTGTGCCATGTCTCTCTCCTCTCTACGTAGAGGTAGTCAAGGCAGCCACTTTTTTTTTCTTCCCCACTTAATTAAGAATCTTTGTGAAAACGGGTATTTGGGTGTGGTTTGTGTGGAATCCAGGATCTTGGATGGAGCCCCCAGTGGGTGGGATTCCTTATAAGGTCCTTAGCTCTTTGCTCCTCATCTCTGTCCCACACCTGCCTGCCCTATGCTATTACCTCCTTATTGTAGGGTGGCACTAGCTTCTAGGTTTCCCCAGCTGCTAAGAAGTGATAACTGGGTTTTCTTGTATTCATGTTGCTCAGATAAAATATTGGGTGCTCTAAGTTGGTTTAGGGAAATAATAAGACTTTAGAAGGGGGTTTTGGAAGTCTGAGGGAGGTTAGATACAAATCATTGGTTCTAATCTCTACCAAATGAAACCAGCTATACTAAACACGTGAGCTGTGCTAAGTAATTGTGGAGCATCTTTTCATTTTAAGCTTATTTCCCGTGGAGATAGTGCGTTTTCAGCCCAGCAGGCAGACATCCCTGGGGCTTCTGCTGAAGTGCTTTGTTTATGTCTCAGATACTATTTTCCCTGTATTGAGGATGTAGTGTCCTACCTGGACCATCGGCTCTTGCATTGAGTGGTGCGAGGTGTCCCCCTGGACTCTGGAGATGTGTGGGTGGTAGCCTTCTCATTAAGAGGCTGTGGACAGCTGTGGTGAAGAGTTAGCATATAAACAGCAGCAAACTCATTTTACCAGCTGTCAGGTGCTCCAGACATTGTCATCCCTAGCTTTATTTTATGCTGGATGTCAGGATGTCAGGTGAACCCACTTCTAGAGTCAAGTTGTGTAGCCTTTGTGACACTCATTCTCCACACAGAAGAGGAGTTCACTTTTCTCTTTAGGTTCTAGATGGTTAAGATGAGTGTGACTTTTAGGATAATAAGTAGGGTGTTAATATTTTATTATTGCAAATTATGATAATACCTTATAATTACAAAGTGTTTAATTTGATATTAGTACTAATTTATTTATGCATTTATGTCACAAATGTTTGCTGCATGAGATGTGCATACAGAGTCTTGGAAATGGTGCCTACCCTTGCCACACTGCTGAGCAATGCCAGGAACATTTGCGCTTTTACTGAGCTGTAGCCTAGAGTGGCATGAGGCTATTCCCAAGCACATCAGTGTAAAATCACAGCTCTTATAAGGTGTATGAAGAAGCAGCTGATCTCAACGGGGAGGTTAGGAAAGCTTCCCTGAGGATATGGCTCTGAACTAAGCTGTGAAAGATGAATCAGGCATAATGAGGGCAGAATTTATGACATTCTTTGTGAAGGGCTTCCCACTTCCCATTTTACCCCCACTAACCAGTGAGTCCTTTTACCAGATGATGACCAGGGTATCAAGAAAAGCTCTGTGAGTGGCCTCAGGTCAGTCACATTACTAGTGCAGGTGAGAACAGGAATAAGATACCTGTCTTCTGACACCTCTGAGATGACACAACAGATCTGGATGCAAACTATGCTCCTCTAGTTATTATTCAGACAAATTGCAGTCTTCTAGTTATGACAGCCTTCGGCTTTCTCGTGTAAAGTGGTTGGCTGTTAGTACTCTTTTCACAGAGCTATTGAGTTGATGAGATGAGATAGCATAATACATTAGCCAACATTCACTTTTTTTTTAAGCCTTTTCTTTGTGTCCTTTCCTCTTTCTATTGCTCCACATTTGGAATGCTCTGCAGGATAGAGGCATTCTGTGAGAGGGGGAGATCTTGTATGTGTATTAGTTCTGGTTACTTTGCATGGATATACGTACTTAAATATGTCCTTTACAATGTATCAGGGTATGGCATTGAACATTTCTTCTTAGCTACCTAGCAGCTACATCTGTTTGATGCATCTGTTAGCTTTTCAGTGTAGTTGGAGTATAATGATCTCTCTAGGACCAGAATAGTATTATTTTCTTTTTCTTTCTGAAGCTCTCATTTAACAGTTATAGTTACTAACTTTTTACAGCTCTTGGATACATCTGAGTCTTCTCTTTTAAAATATGCTTTTGGCATTTAGATTATATGACTTTATTTTAGTTTATTTTAAATATCAAGTGTAACTTCCAGAAAGAAGGCAGCTTTAAAAGGATGAATTATAAAATCAGAGACTTTGGATTCATTTTGCTACACTTACCAGAGGGGTAGCCTTGATTATCCACCTTTTTTGGTCCGTGGTTTTCTCATCTGAATAATGTGGAGACAAATAGCTTCCTTATAGAAACTAGTTAGTCAGACATGCTGGTCCATACCTTTACTGTCAGCATTAAGAGGCAGAAGTAGGTAAATTCATGATTTCAAGGCCAGCCTGGTCCTCACAGTGAATTATAGGATAGTCTAGGTTCTACAAGAAACTCTATTTAAACACACATTCTCTTCCCTTCCCTATACCACACACAAAAACTATCCAAATGAACAACACTACAAAGATGTTGGTTACACTGGAGATGTTGGTTATGTAGGAAAGCCTTCTTATATGTGACATAAGGATAACAATAGTTTTATTAGTGTGGTTGGAAGGTTAAGTCAACACTTTTTGTAAGAGGCTCAGCACAGGATCTGGTAGATGATAAATGTTGGTAATTATTATGATGGGTGAGATGTTATGTTAAAAGCTAAAAGGGCTATAAATAGAACAAAGCTCTCTCTCTCTCTGTAACAGGAAATACTTAAGATGTTCTGGAAAATATGGTTCCAGTGTAAGCTATGATTTCTGATCTATTATTACCTTTTGTATGAATTATGTCTACCTTGAATCATCTCTGTTTAGAATGTCACTGGGCAATGTGATATCTTTTCTGGCAGGCTTCCTTTCTTTTCTTGATTAGACTTCAAGACCAAATTTGCAACTATTTATCTTTGTTCTTCTCTCCTTTAAATATTCTACATGAGTAGGTTTTGTATGGAACAATAATGACTGCAAATCTTGTGTAGAGCTGGGACAGAAGGATTGGTTTTTAACAGATGGAGCCAAGCTGCAGTGTTTGATTGCTTGTAGTGCTGCTATTGCAATTTCTGAAGCAGGATGGAACCTCTGAAAGGAAATGAGTCTTGGTAGTTATGATGTACCCATGAAGAAAAATATTGGCAGATGCAAGACAAGGGCCAGAGGACAGGAGCTGGGCAGGAGAATTAGGAAGCTGGTCTTTGAAGGGAGAAGACAGTATCAGAGCTGTCAGAAAGAAGGGGATTAGAATGAAGACTGTTTGTTGGAGCTCTCAGGACTAGATGCCATGCAGGAGTGAGTGATACTTCTGCTTTGAAGATAAATATTGGGAAGCTCACTTGACGCATGTGAATGCACTGTAGATGTGTAAGGAAGGGAATCATGACAATGATTTTCTATTATGTTGTTATTCCAAGTCTTGACACTTATGGGAGCCTTCTAGCCAAGGCAATGAATGATTATTGAAACCTATATGATTTAATTAGTAAATGAGGAGTGGAAAAATAAAGATCAAAATTTAAGAATATAGTTGTTTCTGTGTACTTATTTACACAAGAAAGTAACTGAACTATCTATATCCACTTATCCATCCACCTAACTATCTATCTAAAATCCACTCATCTTCCATGTATTCAACAAATAATTATATCATTAAAGATGGTGATGTTTGTCTTATATTTTGGTCCAGAAAACAGCATGAGAAAAATATGCATAAAAAATATTCAGGCAGTTTTCATATGGGAGAGGAAATTGTTTGTTTTGGGAAAAATATAAAGTAATTACCATCCCCTCCTTCTTCCTTTTACCTTTCCTTATTCTTATGTTTCAGACATTATTCCTGGACACTGGAACTTTAATCTAGTGGGAAAGTATTAAGCAAGTAATTGTTAAGTATCTAAAAGTAAATTTAGATGTGGCCCATCAGCCCCAAAAAGGAGTTTGGATGTCACTGTATATATGCTGGGAAGGAGATCTTGGGACCTTAAAGTAGGGGTCCAGTGGGATCCAATTTGACAACTGGGGAAAATTGTGGTTAATGAAGACTTGCGGTTCCTTTGGTTTCAGATCTGTTCATTTCTTTTTACCTTTTCATTATTTCTCTTGTGTGGATGGGTGGACACTCATGTGAAATTCAGAAGGTGGTGTGTAGATGTCAGTATTTTCCTTCCACATGACACCTAAGGTTCAGACTCAGTTATCAGTAGATGGTCTTTGCTATGGAGCCATCTCATTGGCCTAGATCTGACCATTTCTTATATATTAAAGAAACAATCATTTTTTTTGCTGTTAGATGACATACTAGTTAATATGGATTCAGTCATGTTTTCTTTTTTTTTTGTTGGAAACTTAAAGCATTCATAACCTGTAGTTTCATTAATTTAGTTATGAACAATTAGACCAAAATCTGTGCATTAGTTTGAACAGCCAAATGATAATTCAGTTCTTGAGTGATTGAGAATTTCTCCTACTGGGACATCTATTGGCATTCCTGCTTAGGACAGAGAGAAAGTGTGGAAAGTATGAGTCTCTTTTTAAAAGGAAACTTATTATTAGGCTGGTCATTCATTTGATTATAGGGAAAATCCTGTTTGGCACCCTCTCCACTATTGCTTGGATTTCTAGCCAGGAACATCTTGTAGATTCTTGGGGGATTTCTTAGCACCAGGTTTCTTGGAGGCAGAAGCAGAGACCCATAGTTAAGCATCAGGTTGAGCTCTTGGGCCACTGGAGAGAGAGAGGGGAAGAGAGTATATGAGCAAAGGGATCAGGATCATGAGGAGGAGACCCACAGAGATGGCTGACTGGAGCTATTGGGAGCTCACTGACTCGGAAATAACAGCTGAGAAACCTTCATGGAAATAAACTAAACCCTCTGAAGGGAGGTGACTGTTAAATGGCATGGGCAGTTTGTGGAGCCTCTTGCAGTAGGATCAGACTATGTTCCTGTGCATGAACTGACATCTTGGAGCCCATTCCCTACAGAGGAACACCTAACTCAGTCTTAATACTGGGATGAGGGACTTGAACCAAACTCAACTTGATATGCCAGACTAAACTGAACCACCTTGGGACTCCTTGCCCTCCTTGAGGAATGGATGAGGGATTGTGTGTGGGAGAGCTGAGGGAGGACTGGGAGGAGAGAAGGGAGGGGAAGCAGTAGAAGATATAGAAAAAACTTTTAAAATAAATAAAATTTGTTATTGTGTCTCTGTGTGGTGTGAGACTGCAAGTGGCCTGAGTGTGTAGGTCAGAGAACTATTTTTTTAAAAAAATCTTTATTTATTTATTTGCCTTGGTGTTTGCCTGGAACTGGAACTACAGACAGTTGTTAGCTGCCATGTGGGTGCTGGGAATCAAACCCGGGTCCTCTGGAAGAGCAGACGGTGCTCTTAACCGCTGAGCCATCTCTCCAGCCCCCAGAAAACTATTTTTTAAGAGCTGGTTCTTTCCTCCTTTACCTGGGTTCTGGGGATGGAACTCAGGTGGGCAGGCTTATGAAGCTAGGCTTTTAGTTTCCAAGACATCTCACTAACCCCAAGTAGAGGCTTCTTGATCAGACTTATGAGATGTTATTGGCAGGGTCCTGTTCTCTACACACTCTGATTCAGAGTGTTCTACAGAATTACCCTGGTATCAGTGGTCTCTATGTTACTATTGTCATTAAGGGGGTCAAATAGTTTAGTTGATATTTCCAGTATCTATAAAGCTAAAAGAAATTTCTAGAATAGATTTAGATAACAATAACAAATTTCTTAAGAATATGGAGGGGACTCTGTAGGAAAACTCTAACAAATTCCCATGGAATGACCTATCATTTTTCACTGGTGTCTGTTGTCTCTGGATGGTGTCCCATGTTCTCCAGGACTATACTCGTTGGACCCACTTCTCATATTTGCTAGAAATTGTTCTTCAAAGTTGTTTATAGGTACCTTATACTGAATAACCATTTCTCTCACAATCTGCCCATTTACTATTGTAGGAAACAAAACATTTTAAAATTTGTAACACATCCTTGCATATGTATAGCCCTGTGCCTGCCCCAGGGAAGACCATTTGCTCAGCCAGTTAACCTTCCTTTCTGGTCAGTCCTGTTGTAATATAAGAGAGGATGGTGGTTGATGGCTGGGTCTGTCCCTGAACCTCACAGAAGGCCCTGGGGGAAAATTGGTTAAACCTTTTTTTTTTTTTTTAAGGTTGTGAGACTCTTGCCCATTCTGGGCACTAAGATTTGGGTCTTACATATAAAAGAACAGTAGAAACAGAAAGTTCTCTGTTGACATCCTGACACAGAAATTTACTCACTGAGTTTTATCAATTATGTGCTTTTTTTCCTATCTATTTATTCAATTCTACCCCTGCCTCCATTCATCTCTACCTCCCTCCTCCCTCTCCCCTCTGCTATTTGAGACAGGCTCTTACCATGTAGCTTCTGATGTCCTGGAACTCATTATATAGACCAGGCTGGCTTTAAACTCACAGGGATCCTTCTGCCTCTCCCTCCTGAGTATTGAGATTGAAGGTATGTACTACATGATCAATGCCACTTTACTTAGGTTAATGGATCTGACCACATAGATGTGGTCAGTACTAGTTGATGGGCTGAGGTCTTGAACTAATTAAAAAGGAGCAAGTTAGTTGAGTATATGCCTTCATATTTCTGCTTCCTGGCTGTGGATGCAATGTGACCTGCTGCCAGGACTAGCTGCTGCCCTGACTCCCTTCCCATGTTGGATTGTATCCTTGAAGTGTGAGCCAAACTGAACCCTTTCTTTCTTCAGTTGCTTTGGTCATGTTGCTTTATCTCAACTAGTAGAAAAGTTATAATACAGTCACTGATAATGTAGGTAACATGTTAGAAAAATTAGAAATCCAGGAATAAAATCAGTGCATGTATTCAAAGCTGACAATGTATCTGTCTTTATGTGTTTTCCATTTCTGCACACCGAATTCAAAGGTTGAAACACATGTTGACTATAACGGCGTATTTCTGGGTATGAGTGGTTACGAACTTAATTCAGTTTCTTCAGGAACAGTTAGGGCTGATGGGAGATGAACTGTCATTCTTATGTACAGCTGCTTTGTGTGGTGCTCTTTAGAAACAAGTGACAGATGACTTCCAAATTTCCTCCCAACCACACTTTTCTCAAAACACAGTCCTGTTTGCAGCAGCACTTGCCTTAAAAGCCCTCTGCACACACCATCCATTTGTTGCACACGATCAAGCTAATCCTGGGCTGCCCCAGGCATTTGCTGCTGTATGTGCTTTCTGTGACAGGAGAGAGCCGGAGAAAAACAGCCTGTGTAGAAGGCACAAAAGGATTCAGCTCTGCAAAAGGTCCCTCCAGCCAGGCGCAGGTGGAATCTTTATACTCCATGATTAAAGGAGTCTTAAAACCCACCCGCTAACAGGGCTCTCAGGGGAAGGAAAATAGTGCAGGAATAGGGTGCTTTTCTTATTTTTGTGACCTGTGTTTGAAAATGGAGTGTTTGGCTTCTGAAAAACACCCCCAAATTCCGAGGGGTGTTTAGGCTTGCCTTCAAGAATGGGGTGGGTCAGGGTAGAGCTAGCCTTGTTGCTGGTTGATTTCACCACAAGATGGCGCTCCTACTTTTAATTTTTTTTTTTTTTTTTTTTTTTTTTTTTTTTTTTTTTTTTTTTTTTTTTTTTTTTTTTTTTTTTTTTTTTTTTTTTTTTTTTTTTTTTTTTTTTTTTTTTTTTTTTTTTTTTTTTTTTTTTTTTTTTTTTTTTTTTTTTTTTTTTTTTTTTTTTTTTTTTTTTTTTTTTTTTTAGTTTTAGTCTTGAGAAGAAACCTTGTTCCAATCATTGCCTAACAAAGGTAACTTGACTTAGGTTTCTTAATGTGTGAAGGCCGACTTGCCGACTTGCCGTCCCATCTGGAATTGTGTCTCCCTGCTTCAGATGGGGTTACTATTAGTGTTGCTCTTAACCGATTGGGTTCAGGCCTTCATCTCTGCTTTCCCAAGAGCCTGACCCCTCTATCAGGCACCATAGAGGCACGGTAGGGCATACAGCAGGCATCTTAAAATAACCATGGTGCTGGACCAAGATTAAATCTGTCTCAGCCTGGCAGTATCAGGCCAAACAAAATAAAAATGAGTAAATAGAGCTGGAATGAATGAATAAAATACAACTACAATTTTATCACTGTTAGTTACAATTGACATATGATTCCATTTAAATAAAGAGTCAAAATAAAATAACAGAAAAAACAACACAAAACAAACCCAACCACGTAGTTGCCTATTAAATGTGTACACACAGGTGGCCATTCTAAGAGAGTGTGATCACACTCGTAAGAGTAACACTCATAATAAAACAGTAGCAATCCTCCAGACTTGCCTAACTGCACACTTCCAAGTATATAACATTGAAAGTTTGAAATACCTTGTTTCTTATTGAATTTCTCTTACCTTAGGTCATACTGGTGACAACATTGTTGAGGGAAAATGGACACCTAACTTTTTATGTTTTGTGTTCATAACATCCATAATAGAAAAAACAGAACATAATACAAGAAACAATTGACTTGGACATAGTTGAGAGAAACGCTAGCCATGTCTGGACTTCTCCCCTCCCCTCTCCTCCCTCCCCTCCCTCTTCTCGGGAGGGTTGTTCTAGAGAGTAGGGGGTAACTGGGAGTTCACATCTTACCCTAGTATAGTTGTAGGGGAGCTGCTGTTCCTTGCTTCTACTTTGGGCCATAATTAACCTCCAGGGTCCTCCCAGAGGACCCTGCCAAAGTCCTGCTTGGGACAAGGTTTCTTGCTGATTTGCATTTTCAGCCTTCCTCTCCTGATTTTTAAATACTGTTTCCCCATCCTCCAGGGAACACTTCCTTAATAAACTGCATCTGCTGCATCTTTGTCTTCTTGAATGATCCAGAGAATCTAGTGCAGGCCGCTATGAATTTAGAGTGCTTTAGATATAGGAATGACACCCTCTAGACTTTGATCTTCTGTTTTCAGAAATATTGGCAGTCCTTTGTTAGTAACAGAAACCTGTGGCAACTTCAGGAAAGGCAACTTAATTTAAACTTCTATACTTTTTAGAGACTAGATATACCAGAGACATTTAATGTGTGGATATTTTTTAAAGCATAAATTTGGAAACACTTGACATATATATTGTTTTATATATATCTGTGTCCTTTTTCTCCCTCTTTGATTTCAGTGAATTTGAATCTGATCATTTCTTCTTCCTTCTGAGGTGATTAAAAGAAGTTTCATTTTTGCAAATATTTATATAAACATTAATCTATTTTAGGTGAAGCATTCCCTAAAGTCATTCTGAGATGGTGGCTTATCATTTAGCTTTGCTTGAAATTAAGAAAACAGAACATAAAATACTCTAATTTGCAGAAATGCTGTTTCAATCACAGAAAAAAAATTAGACAACATTTAAAATGGAGAGCAGTTTTGTTACTTTAAAGTATATATGTACTATAACGTCAGCTATTTTTTATTACAGACATACAAGTATTGCACTCTTGGCAACTGTATTATGCCCTTTATTCTCACAACCTTGAAAATGAGGGGTTTTTGTTCTCACCTTTAAAAAATAGATGAGGCACAGAGAGAGTAAATAACATTTCCAGGGTTGTAATTAGTAAACAATTTGAATCTTGGTCTTTAGACCAAGCCACATTGCTTCTACAATTGAACAAAATTAGAAAGCTAAATATTAGTGTACCCCATCAGCGTTAGGAAAGGGTCAACAAATATGTGCAACTGAAGTAGTCATTTGCCTGTAAACAACATTGTTATGGTATTTTTAATAGTTTAAAGAAAAACAACAGATATCTGCCTTTTTGTCTTCTTTAATGGTGTCTCTTTTTGGGTGGGTTCAAGCATCTGATATCAATGTCTCATTTAGTCTTCAGTACAGGTTTGAGTGGTACATATATTCAGCCTTAATTGATAAATGGGGCAAGTAGAAAAACACAAAGCTGCCTTATCCAATGCTGATAAGGAAGAAAGTGGGAAGCAACAGGATTTGGACCTAGAAAATGACACACGTAGATTCTATGCTGTTTGGTAGAGAGCTGAGCCAAAACTTCCCTGTGGTAGATAGGTCAGTTGAATCTGTGAGTAGGAATACATTAGATTGAAGTAATATTTTCTTCTCATTGATGCTAAGTAGGTCTATACGAGAAGAAGCAAAGACTTATTTTAAAGGTAGGGTAGAATGTGCAAGAATTGAGGTTAAAGAAGATTCTTTTATCCTTATTCCCCCATATCCATATTCTCACTTCAGCAGATTCGCTGCCTATAGCTTACCTGAAAACAAAACTATTGTTCACTTTCTTTGAACCAAGCAACCACAGATTTCAGAAGTTCGTCGTAACCCAGTGTTTCTCTGCATCTGGTATGTCTGTGCTGCAGAGCAAAGGGATTCATAGACAAACACTACAAGACTCATTGTAGACCACACAATTAATCATTCCAGGTTTCTGATTTGTTTCTTGAAACTTGCTATGTTCCAGTAATGGGAAAGAGACAGCTTCATTTATCACACTGTACCTCATGCTGCTGCTCAGCACCCTCCCCCAGGTCCCTCACCATACTGAAACTTCTGAACATCTGCTGTGGGTACTGTAGCAGTATAGTTTTTTTCATGTTCCCTACCCATTCACCTTCCAGAATACTGGTTTAAAGCTCTTCTACTGACCTGGAGACCAAAAGACCAAAATTCTCATTGAGATGATCAATTGCTAAGTTTATAACTTATGATGACATCCTCAGTTCTTTGCTAGTGATTACATTTGTGTGAGCTTGTGACATATTGCCTGATGTTATCAAGAGCATTGGCCTGGGAATAGTGTGCTAGCCTAATGGTTTGTCAGGGTTTCAGTGGGCTCTTTTACCTCTCTGGACTTTTTTTGGTTTGTCATTTGCCAAGAAATCCAGCTTAGATTCTTTTTTCCAAAATTTGAATGCAAATTGGAAAATCAAGTAAAATGCACAAAATACTAAGGCCTAGATCTGTTACGGAAATATTTACTTACAATATATCGTATACAGGATTAATATTTATTGAGGGGTATATGTACACTCATGATACAAATTGCACCTTAAGATAATTCTTGGAGAGTGGAATGTCCCAAGATGGATGGATCAATTCACTCCCCAAGAATAAAGGAACAAAACAGGTTGCAGGTCAGGCTTTCCTGGGTTTCTATCAGTCTCTATCAGTTCTAGCCATGCCCTGTAGGGGCCCTGAACTCAGGAGCTATGCATCTGGGCTTCTGTAAGTAATGCTTGAATCTCACTACATAGGTCATACTCAGAATCTCTGTAAGAGCAGAGACCTTAGTATTGGTAGTCTTGGGGTTCTGATTTTTAATCAGATTTGAGAATCAACTAGCTTAAATAATATCTAGGGATTTTTAGTCTTTCAAATTATATATATACACATATGTATATGTATGTATGTATTTACATTATTTATTGCAAGTTTCTTTTTCTATTTTTATTTTTTTAAAGGCACAGTCTTATTATATAAATCAGGCTGGCCTCTCCTTCCTAGCATTCCCTGGGCTGACTGAGAGCTTTTTGTCTTCCTGGTAAGCCTCTTAACTGATGGGACTATAATGGCACATTAAAAATATTTGTCATTACATCTAGATTTAGTCCTCATAATTTTATTTTTTTACTTAAGAATTTTTAAAATTCCATTTACATACCAACCACAGATTCCCCCTTTTATCCTTTCCCCTGATCCCCCACCAGCCTTCCCCCTGACTCACTCAATCCCCTCCTCTGAAAAGGTAAGGCCTCCCATGGGGTCCTTAAAGTTTTAATTGCTATTGACTGTATATCTCATTCAATGGGATATCAATTAAAAGAATCAATAGAATAAATCATTTTAGTAATAAACATAAAAATATTCTTTTTTTTAGATGAAAAAGGTTCTAATTTTTTTAGTCAGGTATCTGGATACTTTATTTGTGGAAATCTGGGCCATTTGAGTATGGATATTGGTTGCTAAGTAGGTAGAATTCCATGGAGATTTTGGTTTTGGCTGCTTTAATTTTAGAAGTAATGGCAAAACAAGGTCCTCAGAATTGATAGAAAAGGTGCTGTTGAAGATAATCAAGAAGATAGCTATAAAAGACCTCCCACCCCAGTGGGATTATGCTGGTAATGTCGAAATACTTGCCCCATCTATGGGTTTAATAAAAGCTGATTGGTCAAAGGCAGACAGGAAATGTGGATGGAGCTACCAGGCTAAGAAAACTCTGGAACATATTAGAGAAGTGACACAGACACAGATGCCACAGAGATGTTGCAGAGATTCTAGGAGATGATGCAGAGGAAAGAAGTTGAAATGCTGCTCTGAGAAAAGACTGTACAAGATGGGTTGAATTCAGATGAAGGAGTTAGCAAGTTATATGCCCGGACCCTAGGTCAGTCAGCAGAAAATTAATGTAAGTGTCTGTGTGTCTCTGTGGGACTGCCAGTGTTTCTGCCAGACTGCCAGATTGCAGATTGAACCTCTGGTCCAGGCCCAGAAAATCCGGGCCAGAAACTACTTACAACACCCTCCCACCCCAACTGTGAGAGTGAAGTAGAAAAACCTACTGTATTGCTTGAGCTTGGGTCCTGACCTGAACAATGAAGAGCAAGCTAGCTGAACATCAGTAGCCTTCTCCCTCTGATTACTGACTGTGTATAAGATGTCACCAGTTTCTTCAAGCTCCTGTTGCCATGACTCCCTGAAACAAAGGGCTATCACCTCAAACTGGGAGGCAAAGTAAATCCTCCCTTTAGTTGCTTTCGTCAGAATATTTTAATTCCATTTATAGCAAAAAAGCTAAGGGAAAAGTGTGAGATGATTGGCAGGAGCCTAGAGAATCAACTGTGGTTGGAGGTTGTGAATTTAGGGTGAGGGTATTTGTTTGCATGGTTCTTATTGGTCAAAGTTTTGTCAAGTTTGAAAAGACTTCTTCATGTAGTCCAGCTGCCAATCAGTTGTTATGTTCTGTCAGATCTTGGGTCAGTTGCTTTTCAATATCTGGGATGGAGCCATGCCCTAGTTGTCTGAGTCTGGCTGAATCAACTGCCTGGATCCCATAATTCTGCTTTGAGTGGAAAAAGAATACCTTAATCTGGCCCCTGGAATATTTGAACCCCTCTTGACCGACCATCCTATCCTTTTTTTTGAATTGGAAGTTTCTTCTTATGAAGAAACCTAAGAATCTTTAATTTTTTTCCTAATTGGAACAAGGCTGTCAAGCTGAAACAACCAAACCAACTTTTCTTTTTCTACAGACATGTGACATGATAGTAAAATCCCAAATCCAAGTTTACATATATTTAAGATGGATCAGGATAAGAAGCATTTAGTCATGCAAACACTATCTAAAGAAGTAAGCTTTCAGACCAAAGTGTAGAAAGTAGCAAAGTTTAAGAAAAGTCAGGGTTTTTGGTGATCTTTTTCTGAAATATGGGAGAATGAACAAATGCAATTTTTACATTGTTCATTTTAGCCTCAATTCAAAGGGATTGACTGAGTAGGCACCAGCAGGTGATTAAATGTGAGTATTCAGAGTAAAATGGACTCCGTGCTCTTCATGTTGAATAGGTTCCTCATAATGTCTATGGATTTGGCATTGAAAAGTAGAGAGAAGGAAGTATGAGCTCCCAGATTTATCAGGCTGAGTTATGTCAATTGTATTATGCTGTTTCCAAAAAGACAGTAGAGCCTGTGAAATTTAACAGTGTCTGTCACCACTTGACATATTGGCTAAAACAAAAGCAGATTGAGGAAATGACTCACAATAGTTAATTGTTTCAATAGTTAGTCTTTGCCATCTGCACAGTGTGTTGAATTTGATGGAAACTTTGTGGGAAATTAACACACTAAATTGTTTTTAAGAATCATCTGCTCTTTGAGTTTTTCATAGCTTCATTTTAATGTCTAAGATTCCTAATAGCCTTTTTAGCTTAAGTCAAACTACAAAGTCTTGATTTAGGGAATAGAAAAAGAATAGTTAGTGCATCTGTAATAGGCAAAAATAAATTTTGCTCTTTCAACTAACAAATGTATTATACATCTGGCTCAGATATGATCAAAAACAGTGAGAAAAGTTGTCTAATATTTCCCACACAAAACCCCCAAATTTCTTATGGTGAAAACATTTGTTTTCTTGTGTAACATAAGTATACAGTATATGTAGTGCCAGAATCCATGATGCCACTCCATGAAATTGATCATGTCTGATCAGAAACCATGTATTTGTAATAATTGAATTGGTAGCTCTGTAGCATCAGTTCATCTTTAGTATCTGTAGGAATAAATTCTCTTCCACTTTGATTACTAACCTACTGACTAATTTGACCAGTGAAACAATTTGGGCTAATCTGCAGAAAGTGTGGATGTCACATAAGATAGAAAAGTCTCCTTATAGAAATCTGCCAGTAGGTATAAAGCATAACTCTATGAAAACTGATTCTTCTGGAAAATATCTCTATCATTTGTTTTCTTGCTGGACACCTAAAAGCAAGTCTATAGTTTTGTGGCACTGAAAACCAATATTTTCAGGAGTGAAAGGATTAGAGTTGTCTATCCCTATTGCCTACAGATGGATTTTTCTGGGTGTTATTGAAAATAGTAAGTAACAACATGTTTTTGTAGTGGTATAGGTACCTCTGAATTGACTGGCTGTAAAGAATGAAGATATTCTGTTTCATAGAGAATATAATAAACCTGTGATGAGACTTCAAGACTGAAGAACTGTGCTAGAGAAGAGACATGCTTTGCATAGCTCATCCAGGCAAGATCCAAACCGGTACCACACATCATGAACAGGCTACAACTCACACAAGTGAAGGATGCCTCAGTAGAACATACCAATGAAATAGCTGCTCCAGGAGGAAATACACTCCCCATCCTGTCCCTTGGGAATTCTTCTGAATATTAGCAGCTAGAAGAAATGTACACTCTGTAAAACAGGTGGTTCAGAGTCTAAAAATATGCAGTTCAGTGAGACTGACAGAAGAATTGATTCAGTTTTCTGCTGTCTTTAAAAATCATCAGAGCAGCAAGAGAAAGTGTATGCAGAGTGGAGAATTGGTGTTGTGAGGATGATGCACAATATCCTCCTGAAATGCCTTATCTCACTGGGCCACATTTGTGTCCTGTAAACTGAGAACTCAATGAGCTAAAATAGTGCATAGAACCTACAACCCCTTTCTTTCCTTGGAGGAAACTTTGAATCTGTGGGTTGTACCAGCAGCCTCTTAGGGATGGTGTTCAGGAGGCAGGTTTGCATGCCCAAGAATATCCCATCTTTGGAGATGCCAGCAACTCGGTCATTATGTTTCAGCCTGACAGAGAGAGCAACTTTCCGGTCCTCTTCTTCTCTGAAGGAAACCATTTTGTTTTGTGTATTACATCTGAACCTGTCACAGTGTAGCAGCTATAAATTACAAAGACTATTAGTGAAATAAGTTTGCTCTTGGAAGACAGATGAGAATTATACTTCTTTCTCTCCCAGGGTCTCTGAATTTCAGTTCATATTTCTTCATGTGAAAGTAGCCTTTTCTCTCCTCCTGGATTTATGTTAAGCTGAGCCAGCAGTCCTGGATTAAGCCCACATATAAACAATAGATTTGGACAGCTCAGTTTTGGTCCCAAAGCATCATTATAGTCATCCCCCCATTTTACTACGGTTTCTTATTCTTTGCTTTTTGTAACTCAATTTTCTTTCAAAGATCACATTTGTGCAAGCATACGCCCAATTAATATCAGTGTACAATTACTATTCTGCTTACAGAAAGTGCAGAGTTTAAGTTTGGAATGTTTTTATTTGAAAGAAGAAAAAGAAGGCAACATTCAGAATATAGAAACTGTGATTGTGTTCTGTGATTTCTTGTAGTTTTTTCTGGAAGTAGAGTAAGATCCTGAGTTCTCAGAAGCAGTTTGAAGATTTATGAACTACATAGTAGGTATAAATGAGAAGAAGTTGATGGAGAGTAACACTGTATTCTTGAAGGGTTATAGGAAGTCCGAATTATTTATCATGTTAAGTTTTGTACTCTGAAGAAATGATTATATTTAATTAAACACTTAATGAAAGCAAAGGGAGAGTTTAGGATACATGTGTGTAAAAAGAACACCTAGGAGTTATCAGTAAGTGTGTCAATGTTTCCACAGGCAAACTCACTTTGAAACCTGTCAGCAGTTTTAGGAAGTATTTATGGGAACCCTCATTTTATAGATGGATATTTTGAGGCTCAGAAGGTGTATTTAATCCACATATTCTATGAAGCCATGAACCAAATCCAGGTTTTGAAATCAAACTCTTTGTGCTGCTACTTGTGGCAAAGAAAGGGGTTGATTGGATTCTGTGTATTTTCACAAAGAGCCTCCAGGACTACTGAGCAAAGGACAATAGCAGTGAATGAAACTCCAAACAGACAAGTGTCTCATCAGGTGGGCTGTGCAGAATTGGGAAAGTTCTGGAAGCTAAAGAAAAACTCATATTGAACAAAAATAGAATGCTTGGCAGTTCAGAAGAAATATGCAGGCAACAAAAATGGTGTAAAAGTTTGAAGTAATAGGTAACATGGTTATTTTACTCAGGGAGAGATATGAGATACAAATTTCTATATCCAAAGATGAAGTGGGCATAAAAGGGCATGGAGGACATGAATAGTTTTTCAGAAAAAAATATATTTGTAATTTCTTGAGTGCTGTTACTTGTATAATACTTTTTATTCATATAAACTCAGCTGTGTTTCATTTATACAATACTTCTGTGTAAAACTTGAAACAGAAGGGAAGAGATGAATTATCCTAGGTAGAAATCAATTATAATTAGACTGTACAGCTTTCAGATGAGAGCCTTTGAAAATCCATACTCTTCCTCTAATGCTGACACATTTATTCTTCACTTCTAGAAATTCAAAATGCAACGTATCAATATGACATTATTTTTCAAAATTTCTAATGAAGTTAACTATTTTAAAAGAAAGATAGTTGTAGCGGGAAATCATGGATTGTACAGGCGGCGAGGCGACAGGTCCATACAAGTCAATACGGCGGCTTGGCGCGTTGCTAAAACTTCATTTTATAAGTGATTCTAACAAAATAAACCTTATTTAAAACATACCTCTTAGTGACAGATTTTTACCATAATAGATAGTGACAAGGCCATACATACCAACCTATGTGTAGAAAGCTGGGGAACATTCCTAGAGGTGTGCTCCGGGCTGGTTCCATGTTCAGGGCCTGGAAGAACAGAGCAACACACTGAAAATAATACTGTTAATATGTCAAGAACAGGACTCTTTTCCTTAGTGTTTCTTTTATTGTTCCAGTTCTCTTTCTCAAAAGTACATGCCAAAACCTCACTGCATTGCTTTTATGTTTTTAGTTTTCTAGGAGCACTCTATATTAGAAGATAGTAATTAATGAAAATTGTAAGCTACAAAATTTAAAATTTGTATCAAGTTGCTAGTACCTCACTTCAGCAAAAAGTGATTCAAAGCTTTATGAGAGTGAGTACTTAGGATTATAGTGAGGCATATGTATAAGCTCTCTCAAGTCCTCAGCTGGCTCTACACTGTTGTATCTAAAATATGGAGCTCTGTATCAAAAGACTGTTTTATTATTCTAGTGACATGCCTTGAAATATAATGGTTACCTCTTACGAAGTACAACTTATTCAGTACATTTACATTTTTGAAAGAGATAGGCTAGATAATATGCTTGACTAACAAAGTTAAGTACTATCAAGTTATGTTTATAAAAATGCTTGGAGACATGATTAGAATTACTTGATGAATGATATTTTGTATCGTGACGGCTTATGTGATTATACTATATAATCAAATGGGGGTGTTCCTCCAGTATTTTGTGTTGTTATTGAACCTAGCCATAAAGAATTTCTAATTGGGTAGGTGATCTAGGAAAATAAATTCTTTGCTTTAAAGAGGATACACTTTACATAGAACTGAGTGGGAACCCCAGAACAACTAAGAGGTGATTTCTCAAACTTTTCCCAGACTAATTCAAATCTTGGGGTCTTAGGTTAAAACAAATTAGACATCTTATCATGTTATTTCTATAAAATACAATGCCAGTCTCCAAAAGCTATTGAAATGAATGAAAAAATTTTTGATGAAAGAAAAATAGAGAACCATGTGGGAAAAGAACGGGTCATAAAAGATACAGGTAGAATTACTGTACTTTAAAAAAAAAATAAATAATAGATTTTTAAGCAGTAAAATTGTCATGTGTGACATACAATAATGGGTATATATCGATACACCTTTCTACAAAACCTTTAGTGAAAAACATCTCAATGTAATCTGTAAGCTTTACATGATGATAATGCATCAAGGCAGGTCCATCATCTACAACAATAGTACCACTCTTGCATAAAATATTAATTAATTACTATACTTTTTGATATATAGCCAGAAAATTGAAAATCAAATCAATAATAAAAAACAAACAATAATAAAAATAACAAAAGCATAAAAAAACCTCAAAACTACACCAATTAATTAAATGCAGCAAAATTTTAAGGTGCCCACTGGTAGTGGGGGTAAAATATTATAAAAGAGGGTAAGATATAATGTAGTAGTTTGATTGAATTTTTTTTAATTTATATAGGTATATGTTTTTGAGCACTTGATCTGCAGTTTGTAGGGGTAATGGGGATGTGTGGTTCTGTTGGGGAAGCATGTCACTGGAGGTGACCTTTGAGGGTTTAAAGACACGTAGACTTGTGCTATTTCCAGTTGTTCTCTGTCTACTCAGTGTTTTCAGGTCAAGATGTGAGCGCTTAACTTGCTGCTCTAGCAGTCATACCTGCTATTTTCCTGCCTGTTCTTTGCATGGCTTCAGGGCCTTGCAAGAAATTGGAAATGAGAGAAGTTGGGGATGGAGACTAGAGGCCTAAGCTACCAGAATTTAGACAAGAGCAAAGATTGGGGACAAGAGCTAAAGCTTGCAGCATTGGAATTCTTATTCTTCTGCAACCATAGGCCAAATAAATGCTTCTGTGAATTGCTTTGATCATTGTATTTTATCACAGCAACAGAAAGTAATTAAGATTTCCACAGGGACAATTGCTCTCTCTCTTGCTCTTGCTCTCTCTCTCTCTGTTTGTTTGTAAGTAGTTGGTTTAGACAGAGGGTAGATATGAGTAAGTTCTTGGGCACAATTTTGCAAGAGATAGGAAGATGAATCATTTCTGGATTAAAACAAACAATACTCCCTAACCCTGCTAAATAGCAAAATAAAAAGTGTTTCTTGACACAATTATTCCCAGAGTCATGACTGATTTCATGGACAGTTTCCCTTTATATTAATTTTTTTGATTGCATAAAGATTTCAAAGAATAATTGGAAAATTCAGGGAGAAGAAAATGAAAATCATCTTTAATTCTTTCCTCTGAGATAATGGTAGTTACTTTCTCTCAGTAATTTCCTACATGTTGTTTTTCTTTGAGTGTGTATATAGTATGTATGTATGTATCTGTATCTATAGTACATATATTTATGTGAATAAATTTAAGTGCATATAAATGTCACAAAATTAAGAACAGAATTAGATATAATTCTGTTAGCTAAATTTACTTATTAAAACATATTTCAAATATTTCTTCATATCACTAAAATGCCTCTGCAACTTTTAAAATATACAATATTCCATTTTATGGACATGTGATTGTTTATTTAAATAATCCCTTCTTTTGCTTTAAGAATGTCCCTGAATTTTTCAATCTAAATGAATGCTTCAATTGATACATTTTAATGTATATTTTTAAGTTATTTTCTTATTTCTAGAAATGTTTGAGTAAAAGAAAGAAAAGCATTTAAAAATTTGAGGTTTATATAAAATGTAAATAGAAATAAAAGAATCTCCTTTTTGACCTACAGTGAGCATGCTCAGTGACTAGTGGGGGTTAGGGATTCCAAAGAAGGTCAACATTGGCTGATTCTGAGCGGCAGTTACTGGCTGAGAACATGCAAACATCATCTCCCCACCCCCAATTGAAACTGACCCAGGCAGCTTCAGAGGACAGTTTGACATTTGGGATCTTGGAGGATGATTAAGAGAAACATAAGCTATTTTAGGCAAAAATTATTCTAACTTTAAAAGTTAAATAAGGACCAACAAATAAGATGCAATGATTTTTTTTGTTTCTTTTTAATTAGGCCATACACACTCCTAGATCAAGCAAACTTGGTTGAATGTTCAAATCACCAATGAGCTTTCTGTAAAATCATATTGAACAGGGTAGGGAGAGGAAAAGAACTCAACGGGATTGTGAAAAAAGAAGCTGTTGGGTTTTGAGACAGGCATCAATTGCTTTTGAGACACACACCTGCAGTTTCTGTAGAGGCAGATCTCTGGTACCATAAGACACATTTTTTTCTTAGTTTCTCCATTTATATCTGTCCTGCACCTGCCTCTTTCTTAGCAAGAAATCCAAGATACTTCACCCACCTCCTCTATTCTCTTATATCTGCAACAAAGCAAGGCCTGTGATTTTCTTTTTCTTTTTGGAATGTCTTTCAAATCCCCTTTCCTCAAGTTTTAGCTCTTGTCCACAATTGTGGTAGCTTCGACCTTCAGTCCCTGCCCCCAACTTCTCCTATTTCTATTTTTCCAAAAAACTTACTTGAGATTTTGAGTTTTCCCAAGTCTAGAGTGTCATCATACTCACCTTGTAGCTCTGCGTTTAAGAAAGTGCTGCCATGTGAACTTTGGCTAAGGTCACATAGTTAGGGCTGCAGTCCAGGCCTGTTAGCTCTGTACCTTACTACTCCATTATTAGGATTGGCAGCCTCTCAATTAAATGGTCTCAAAGTGTCTTTTAGCACTTTTCTGCAGTTAGTTCTATGTCATTGTATATTACTTGCTGCAAATGACATAGTTGAGGATTTTTGAAAACATTACAAGGGGAACACTGACTAAAATAAAGACCAAAAGATATCTATTCTTTTTGAAGGGTAAACAGAACTTAAGCTAAGCCTTAGTTGCTAAAATAGGATTTGGCCAGAGGGAGACCACGCCAGAGGGCATTCTATATCATGGGAGAAAAGAGCAAGAGCACTGACATAGAAGTGAACATATTTGTATTTTGATAATGAGATGGGTCTGTCTGTAGAAAGATTTTACATAGTATTTGTCACTGGAAACAATCATCCTTTTTTAGCAATGGTTTCAGTATTACTCTGGAAATAAAGCTTTTAAGCTGCCCTGAATTTAGAGGCTAAGAACCACAGATAAAGAGCTTTCTACCCTGTCAGGGAAGAAAAGGGGTGGAGAAACCACTAGGGTGGGGCTTATCTTTACTTGGGATTTAAAATACCTTGGGACTGTAAGAAAATTCCTTGAGTTCTTTATATATTTTAGAGATCAGCCCTCTCTCAGAGGTAGTGTTAGTGAAGATCTTTTACCATTCTGTAGGCTGCTGTTTTGTCTTATTTACCACATCCTTTGTCTTACAGAAGCTTCTCAGTTTCAGTTATTAAATGTTGCTTTCAGTATCTGTGCTCCTGAGGTTATATTTAGGAAGTGGTCTCCTTTGCCAATGCGTTTAAGGGTATTTCTCTCTTTCCCTTATTAGGTTTAGTGTAACTGGTTTTATGTTGAGGTCTTTGATTCATTTGGACTTGAGTTTTGTGCAGGGTGATAGACATGGATCTATTTGTATTCTTCTACATGCCACCATCCAGTTATGCCAGCACCATTTGCTGAAGATGCTTTCTTTTTTCCATTGTGTACTTTTGGCTTCTTTGTTGAAAATCAGGTGTTTATAGTTGTGTGGTTTAGTGTCAGAATCTTCAATTCAATTCCATTGGTCCATGTGTCTGTTTTTATTACTATCAGTCAAAGAGAGGGAGGGGGATTTTATGAGGAAAGTGGCCAATATCATGATGGGGAAACTCACAGAGACAGCTGACCAGACCTAGGAGATCACTGACCCTGGACCTCTGAACTGACAGTTGGGGAACCTGCATGGGCTTGAACTAGGTCCTCTGAATGTGGTTAATAGCTGTGTGGCTTAGGCAGTTTATGGGGCCTTTGGCAGTGGGAACAGGATTTATCTCTAGTGTATGAACTGGTTTTTTGGAGTCTATTTCCTATAGAGGAATTTTTGCTCAGCCTTGATACAGTGAGGAGGGGCTTGATCTTGCCTCAACTTGATAAGCCAAACTTTATTGACTCAGCATGAGAGAGAATGCGGGGATGGGGATGGTGGAAGCAAAAGGTGAAAAGAGGAAAGGGAGAGAGGGGGACTGTGGTTGGTATGTAAACTGAAAAAAAATCCTTTTAAATAAAAAAATTTAAAAAAAAATTCTGTTGTAAACTCCAGTGTGAAGATTGATACTGGCATATTGAAGTGGCTTTGGGTTTTATAATAACTAACTCGAAATACACCTTGGCCTCAGCTTTAAACCAAACTAGAAATGCAAAATGGATTGAGAGGAACTGGGACATATTGGAAAGGGAATGTTTTTTTCTGAATAATAAACTTTATAATTAAAGGCATGTTGTAGAATAGGACTAATTGCTAGCAAATAGCAGAACAGAGGTTTGAAGCCCATATCTCCAAAAGGTCCTTGGCTTTGACCGGTCAATTAATGTCATGAAGTCAATAGGATTATTTGAAAAGTATTCAACAAATTTAAAGTGATTACAAAGAACAGAAATTATGTATCAGTAAATGAAGGAAATTCATTTGAACCAAGCTTTGTTACTTGTATTTTAAGCTTATGAATAAGGAACAAAGGGAGCCCAGTCTGTATTCGACCTACATGTATGTAAGGAGAAGCATGTCAGTTGACAGCGTAATGGTTTAAATTTCTGCTTATGTGAGTGTAATTGTAATTGTCCATGGGAATAGTGCATACATCTTCTTCCCCACAAGGTCTCAGCTATTATTTTATGGAGTTACTGCCCTGGGGTCCTAGCTAGCAGCTTACTCCCAGAGTTTAACCCTGGCCTCTTCTGAAGTGTCAATACAGGCTCGAGCAGAATATACATGGTATCTGCTTTTCAGCTTGAAGCCTCAGTCTCCTTCTCAGCTCTTTCACTATACCTTCCACAGTAACACATTCAGAATAGTCCCCATCTATGTACTGACATTAGAAGCTGCTCTTTGCAGGCTTTTTCTAAGGGACCTTAACTGGGGTGAGTCAGGTTCCATGCAAGGCAAACAGCCAACTGCCTTGATCTTGGCCCAACCCTCCTTAGGCCCTAACCTTCTATTTCAAGAAGCTGATCCTTTTCAACTCTTCTTGCCTCTCAGCCATCCTCCTTAAAGATTTTCCCACATGATCACCACGTGGTTTGTCTTGTACTTTTGGTCTAGTCCTGGTTTGTCCTTGGTGCCTTCTGTGTCCTTAAGTAAAAACCAGTATACAAGTAACTGACTCTTGGACAACTTAAACCCAGCATCTATTCAGAAGTTCAACTGAGACACACTTTCTACATACAGGGCTGGCTGTGGTTGAGTGATGGCTGCCTGAACTTTGGTGGTCATTTATTATGCTCTTGCCCTCTCAAAGGTGTTATTGGAGATACGGAGCTAAAGTTAGTGTCTGAATTGGAGATCTTTTTCCTTCTTCCTAAAGCACCATCAGGCCTGCAAATCTCAGTCTCACAAGTGGAAACTGCATGATGGGACATTGGAATCAGAGACACTATAGAAATGAAAACTCTCTGTGGCTCACTCAGGATTCAGTGCAGTATCCAGCCCATGGTTGGCTTTCAAAGAATATGCAGTCTAATGATTAAGATAGCTAAGGGACTTATTATTCTAGTGGTCATTATGCTTTGGGCATATTTTTCAGTATATAGTGCTGTTAATTATGCAGTTATTACTCTAACAATCCTCTCATTGCCCTAAACTTTGGGCTTTAAGATTGATCCTGAAAGTGTACATATATTGTATTTATTGAAGTCTGTGCCTTATAGCTGACTCTCAAACTAACTACTGCTAACAGCAGGTGGCTTGTTGTGTTCCTCTTATTATCAAAGCTTGTGTCCATATTCTAATAATGGGTCGCTGTCTTGCTCCCATGCCCTCTGTAGTCTTTATGTTTTCTATTAGCACAAGATGTGCCAGGATCTTCTCAAGGAGTCCTGACTCTAGGGCTCAATACTAAGCTGGATGTCTACTGCTTGCTGCCAGGTGACTCTCCTGACAAGTGCTTTTTCTAGGCTGGCCAGTCTCCCATGATGTCCCTTGGCTTAGCTTCCTTACCTGCAGCTGATCACTGGACCTCTTCTCTCTTTCCCTGCTGGGATATTTCTGGCCATTGCCTGCTGTTGGGAAATTGGCTAGTTTGGTTCTCATATTCTGAACTTCCTATCAGGATCATCGTGCTGTGTTGGAGTCCCATTTCTGAGAAAATATATTTACCCTGCCCTCTGTTTCCCCAATGTCTTCACTGTGTTCTGCTCTGGCAGCTTCTCCATGTTTATTTTTCAAGTTGGTCTTACTCTTGGCTCTGGGTCATGAAGAAATCCACATATGTATAGATACTTAATATGCACATAAAAATATATACTTAAAGAGACCAATCCTAAGTGTGAGAAGAAGTTTCTGAAAGAAGTTTAGGATGTTATATGTCTGTGTGCCTCTTTGTGGATGTCACACATTCTGTTGTACACACTGCATGTGTATGTGTGTGTAACACATAGAGAAGTACTTCTTCTCTTTTTGAGTGATTTTTGGATGCACACGACCTGGTCATGTTTCAATAGCCAGTTTTTGCTAATTAATAGTTTTCTGGCCTTCATTTTTGCTGCCTTTACAGTATGAAGAAGAATAAGATCAATGACTATTATGACTGGGTGAAACTAAGCAGTAGAAAAACAAGAATTGCGAAGATAATATAGTTAGGCATCTGTTGAAGCCTCCAATTGGATAATCTTGTGTGGGCATTATATGCTGCATGTCTACACAAAAATTGGTACAGAGAAATTTATATTTTCATTGGGAGATGAACTTTTCAACTATTACTTAAGGGGGAGAGAAAGTCAGAAATTGATTAGTTTAACATAGTGTTCAGCTTTCCTTATTTGAAATTTTGTTAAATGATAGTGACTTAAATATTATTTTGCCATGACCTTTTAGGATTGCTTTTCTCCTGTAAATATTTCCTCCTAATTTTATTTTACATGGAATGATAGCACTTAACTGGTCTATTTCCATTTACACTGTCATTTCATGCCTAAGGAAGATAGGGCTGTATTATATAAAGTCTAGGAGACAGTTCTGACAATATTTACACCATATACTTACATATCTAGCACATGCCTAGCAAGCGCATTGTACGTCTGTCCCTGTTGGAGGGATGGGTGCATTTTTGTGGAAGGGTTGGTGTGGAAGAGATAGATGGTCTGCTCTGTTAGTATTCTTTGGTATTTTCACCATCTTGGGTTAGGATGTCTTGTCTCTCTTCTGTATTGACAGGAGAAATGGTGGTCATGTTCAAAGCTCTGGCTTTACTTTATCATTTATGGCATGATAGAAACACAAAGTTCATTCCCCCTCGAAACATTTACTAAAAACCAAACCAAACAAAACCTTAGCATAAAACTTTTTTTAATTCAGGCCAAATTAAACAGTTGCTTCATTTGTTATCTGTGGAAGTAGAAGGGGTGATTCAATTATTAAACCCAAGGATCCTCAGTTTGCACAGCTTAAGGCAGTCTCTTGCTTTCAGGCCAGATGTCAAGTATCAGATTAACACAAGGTTCTGAAAACTTTGCATGATTAAAAGTAACCTCACAGAAGATGGATAAGTTATGTCCTTTGGTTGACATTCTAGATTAGAAATTTGAAAGCTTTCCTCTAAATATCATTGAATGGTTTTATTTTGATTGTTTGAGGGGGAAGCCCAATAATGCAACACAGACAAATAAAGGCAGAGTAACTTGATTTTAGATTCTTCCAGCACAATTTTGGTGTAACTGGTAGTCCAAGAAATGAATGATGGTTAATAATGTCTCAAACTTTCCACACCACCAGCACCAGTCAAGACCTGGCTGGGCTAAAATGTTAGAGGCCTACATTTAAGGAAGAGTCTAAGAGTGTGTGGCACTCCAAGTTAGCCTTCAAGATCAGATTGAATATTCCTGGTGATTTTATGTATGTGTCCCATCTCACTTGGTTCACAAGCCCTCTCAGGGTAATATCATAGAACAATCATTGTGACATAGCCATGTTCAAAATTTAAAAAAAAAATGCTACTACAGACATTTGGTATGTCTGCTGCAGAGGTGGAGTGAGCATCAGCTCTCTCAGTGTATTCAAGGGAAGGACACTTTTTTCATATCTCATAAGGAAGTACAATTGTGGGTGGGTTCAGTACCAGCCCACCATCCGAATGGACTCAGGGCATAAGTAGGCTGAGAACAAATTTATATCTCTTCCTGTACATGGGCTTCTTCAAACCAACAAAAGGCTAAGAATACTCAAAGCAAATTGGTGATGTCAATACTGTACTCAGAGATGATGATGAAAGCATTTTAGCCACACTTGGAGCAGTCTAAATTATCTGGAGAAAGGGGCTTCAAATGGTCTTAACACAGCAAAGAATTTGATGAGTAAGACTAAAAAAAGGAGAAAAGTATGTCTGCTACTGCAGAGATAGATGTGCTGGGCAGGAGCCGGAGACATTTCAAATGACACCATAAAAGGAAATGAGGCAGAAGTCTAAGGAAGTTAGATGGGAACATGTGGGGTATTAGAGTCATGTAAAGTTGTCTGAATAGGAATGTGTATGCCTTTGGTAACTAAAGCTCTCATTTATTTCAAAAAGGCTTTTTCTCATTCTATAAGTAAAAAAAAAACTTAGCTGAACAAAGGGATACATGGATAAAAATGAGACTTTATTCATAATAAAAAAGTAAAAAGAAACTTAGAACAAACTGAGTGACTTTTTGTTATATGGGGGAAATTGAGAAGAGGCATCACAGAAGCAGTAGGTATAGATATTATTTTAGAAGAAGACACATCAAATGGATAGAAAGCATATAAAAATATTCCTCAACATTAGGAAGGTATAAATCAAAACTACCATAACATATCTAGACATTTCCCTGTAAGAATGGCTATTTCAAAATTGCTAAATCAACATAGTAAATGTAGAGCAGCAGGAACTTATGGACACTGGCAGTAGAAAATGAAAATTAGTAAAGCCTTTATGTGAATAATTATCAAATACTCTCAAAAATTAAAAATAATCATATGAACCAACAGTATATAACCTAAGAGAGTGAAATCAGCATGTCAGATATCTGTACTCCCATGCTCATGTCAGAATTATTCAAATAGTCAAGAGATGGAAGCAACTCAGATATCCATCAATGGATGAAAATGTGATATATACATATAGTAGAATATTATTCAGCTATTAGAAGACATGGAGTTATGTCATTTGTGGTGATACTTGGCTCAGGAGATGATCATGTGATGTGAAATAAGTCAGGCACAGCTAAACAAGTGCTACATGATCTCATTCATATATGGAATGTAAAAGTAATTCTATAGAAGTAGAATGGTAGTTATCAAAGGCTTGGGGGAAAACAAGGAAAAGATGATGGGCAAGGGTAAAGTGGGTATTAAGTTACAGTTAGATAGGAGCAAGAAAGCCTTGTACTCCATCACAATGTAGGTTAATTATGGATAACGCGTACCCCAAACCTGGAGTACAGACTTTTGAAAGACATCTTTTTTTTTTTCTTGTGGAACACATAATTTCAAAGTATTTCTTTTTTTAAGCACAAAAATCTATTTCCCTTTTATATTCTTTTCATGTGGGTAATTTTTTTATAATATGAACCTTCTCTTCCTTTTATAACTTGTGCTCTGGAAAAAGATCCATATTAGCCTCTCTAATGTTAGTATGTTTTAACAGAGGATCAGCTGCCCTAGAAATTTATCTCATAGAATAACAAACCTTCTTATACTTCAAGTAATGCTACTCATTGGAAATCAGAGGAAAAGGGAGATTTTGTGGGTTAGAGTGATTTTTTCCACTAACAGTGACTCCATCCTCTTCACCTCTTGGCTGCTCTGACTCTTTCCAGGTATCAGTGTAATATTGTAATGGATCTGCTCTCCTTTATTTGTCCCATGGATTAGCCTATGGGTTGGTAGATGAAATTTCCTACTGAGGATTCAAGAATAATACACATCTCTAGAACCCTTTCACTGAAAACTGCAACTGTGTACAGGTTAGGCTCAGACATGGGAGGGCTAGCCACTTTTAGGTGTAACAGCCCTATTAAGTTGGAACTATGAGCAGATTAAAACACTTGATGAAACTGCACTGATGAGTAAGACAAGTTCCAAGCCTCACAGAGGCTTTAGCACTTTGGATGGTAGAAAATCCAGTAGCCTAAGGCAAAGCTTTCTTGCAGTTCATGGGGCTGGCTCCCCCCTCCTCTCTTTAGATCACTTCCAGACCTGGTGAAGTTGCTTCCTTGTTACATCTTTCTGCTGTAGAATTAAATATCATTTTACCCCCACAGCTTTTCCAGATTAAAGGAAAGCATGGGGGAAGTCTTATAGATGACACTCAAAGGAAGCTAAATTAGGAGTGTGGCTGCCACAAAAGCCTGACTTCTATAGGTGAGTGCTGGGTAGGATTCTGGAATAAACTTGGCCATTATTCTACATGGTAGTTGGTTGCTGTACCCTTGTGGTAGCAATGGTGTAACCAAAGGTTGTTAGGGCCCGAGTCACTCTGTAACAGGAGCAGGTTGATAGCTAGACTTGCTGACAATATTTGTTACTGTGTATATGGTTGTAATTCATCCTGGGGTATGTACAAACAACTTCTCAAGAGAACACTTGTAACCTTGATGGCAAAGAGGGTCAAGGTTAGACTTTTTCTACTTTCTCCCCTCATAAGTAATAGAATCATAGTTCCTGGTATTGATAACAAGAGAGGAGGAAAGACTGTGTGGGGTTTCTGTTTTTTAGAGCAACCACATGGAGTCAACTACAGATACCCAGCCCACCAACAGAGTTGGTACTTCTGTGGAAGTAGTTTCCAGAGTTGACGTAAAGCTTATATCCCAGTCAATATACACAGAAGAAGCATTCTTTACTAGAGAGCTGGATTCCTGGAGACCTTCCCTCAGAAGGATAAAAGGAATAAAGTAGCATTGCTGTTCCCACAGAAATTCTTATTGAGAGGAGGCTGCCTGTTCCAATGCGGACATCCCAGAAAGATAACCTGTGCCTTGACAACTATCTGGGAGCTTCACCAGTGACTTTTATCTTTCCTCTTCTGCTTTACTCCTATGGAGCAGTTCACTTCTTCAGTCTTGTCACTTCTGGAACTCGGGAAGAAGCATAACTGTCCATTCATTACCATTTTCTGTTCTAATCCAAAGGAAAATAGAGAGAGAATTATAGAAAGAACATCCCAGAATCTTGTTACTACCAAGAGCCTTTTGAGGAACTTCGTAGGCTGTTGACTTTGTGTTGTTAGTACTAGTTGAAAGCTTTCCACAGAAGCCCTGGAAAAGGCAGGAAGCACCAGCCTAGATTGGTTTGTCTCTTCCCTGCTAGGAGCCCATGCAGATGCTAGGGAATGGGTCTCTCCTCAGTTTTTTCCTCTTCAAATCATTGCTCCTATCCTCTGTACTCTTTAAAAAAAAAGACATGTTTTGGAAAAATCATAGGATTTCATATTTCATCTAATTTAATATATTTTCCCATAATTTATAGTTCTATAGAATATCTTCAGAGTCTCATGGCATATTTCTGGTTCTGGACACTCCATCTAGATAAACGATCCACAGAAAACTATTCCCTGAGTTGAATCTAGTTGCTCAAGCCTTTATTCTGGTTGAACTCATTGGAGTGGGTTCCAAAGCAGATAAAACCTTCTATGACCAGGTACTGAGATCCAAGGTGTGCCTGCAACATGGAAGGCCACTAGAAGAAGGCAGGCATGCAGAGAGGGTGACTCTCTGGGATGATTATGAAGTGTGGGAATTTGAACAGAAGGGATCACTCCTGTCATAGATGAAGAGCCACATACTATATGAATGTTCACTTCCCATTTTTCTTGTTGAAACCCTGTGTCATTTTCCTCAGGTAATTTACACTCCACTGCATCCTCTCTTCTAAAAATTTTGAGATTGGCTTCTTGAGTGCTTCTTTGACACCTTCTTTGGTAAGGCCCCCATCTTTCTGCCTTTCTCCTAACTCCTTTGCTTACTCCTTTTCTTTCTGCTGCTCTTCATACTCTCTTCTTGGTAGTTGGGGATGTGTATCTTCTGCTTTTTGCCATGGATTCATTAGCAGTTGAATGAAGGACTTATATTCCCTTTGCCCGATGACTCTTATTTACTGTCACCACCTCTAAGACAATCACACCTGCTCCTTGTTGTGTCTACCTAGGCACACTGGACCACTTTCCTAAGTCTACAGGCCCTGGACTTCTTTTTGCAATTAAAAGTAGCCTAGCAGTAGAAGCTCAAGGAGGCAGCCAACTGGGAAGGAGTTATGCTGGAGTGAAGTCATACAGATGGCCCAGCCTGCATTCCTTAACATCTTAAGAACATGTGCAGAATTGCTGCCCAGCAACTCTCTGCCACCTAGGAACTGTTGCTTTAAATATTACCCCCCATTTAAGTTGGCCTTAATATTCTGGGAGGATTATTTTCCTTCCAGTGTAAATATTTAGCATCAATGTTACAAGAGGAGAAACAGACAGATGTGATGAAGCCCTGATAGCTGTTAGCTCTGCTTGACAATTTAAGTATTGGAAAATTTCAGCTTTGATTCTGTCATCCATGCCTCGATTTATGTAGTATTTTTTATACAAAGGACTAATTGTATGTGCTAATGATAACACTTTTAAATAGACTATAAAGATTAGACTTGAGACTTCATTTTTTAGACTTCCCTTTTATGTCTAAGAACACAGGACAGAGCCTCAGATGCTTTACTTTAGGGCTTCTTCCCATTTGTTGTCCATGTTTCTCTTCTGCAGATAAGCACATACTATCTTCTCTCTGGGAGGTAAGAGGAATGATCCAAACTCATTTCTGAAACAACTCTTCTTTAGATTGACATGAATATTTTATACAAATCATCCCAGTTTAAAGACAGTGAGTGGATGTGGTGGAATCCCTTGGAACCAGAACCAGAATGAGTGGCCTTGACCAATGAATAAATTACTGGATGTCTAAGACATAGGAGGAACCACTGTTTTCCCTTATTGTTATTTATTTAAAATTTTTTCCCATATATATGTACATATATATACACCACTGCTTGCCTCCCCTTCCCTCCTCCCTGTCCCTCAGGAGGAATCATATCTGTAGCATCTTGTCAGAGGTCCTCTTCTTTTGTTCTCAACACTGGCGTCTTCATCTGTCTGCCCCAATGAGAGAGCCATTGCCTGGGATTTAGTTGAGGAGGACACACTTCAAGAGCTTTACAGATCTTTACTCTGAGAAGTAATGTGGGTTGGGTATGAAATTATTTGATTTGAACATTTGATGTGGGAAAGTTCTTGCTCTTTGGTGGCTTAAGTTGGTAGAAATTAGTTCCAGAGGTTTCCATTGTATTAACCCAACTTTATGAAGTTCCATAAGGAGGCTCTCACAGCCCCTTCTATGGCAATAGCCTCCTATCATTCTGGTCATAGTTGTGTCCTGATGTTTTCCTGATCTGGCTGCTTTACTCATGTTTGAATGGGTTCCAGAGCAGGCAAAACATTCCCTCACCAGGTACTGAGAGGATCCCAGGGTTTCCCAGGGCATGGAAGGCCACTAGAAATGGGCAGGTATGCAGAAAGGCTGGGTTTCTGACATGATCAGCCAGCCTAGGTCTCCTTGGCCATCCAGGCCAGGTCAGTGTTTTTATATTTGTTATCCTATACTTTGTTCTTAGTTGTGAGGCCCAAATGCTTTTTAGAGAAGTATGAGGTGGAACTTTCTTCTTTTCAGGGATTGAAATCTCCTGTAGTGTCCTGGAGATGTGGCTTCATATGTTCTTTATTACACCACCAATCTTATCTGAGTGAAGCTGACCTATGATGCATCAGTATGTCTTCCCTCCTTGGAATATAGGAAAGATTTGCAGAGGCTATACCTGAGAAGCAACATTGCAGTCAGAAAAAACAAATTCCCTTTTTTATGGCTTAAGTTCTTCCCTATATTCTTTTTCCAGGGAGCCAGGACCAAAATCTACAATCTCTGTTTTGAGTTGCTAAAGAAAGAAAATCCCAATTTGAGTTTTTAAATATAACAGCTCAAATGTAGCAACTACTTCCTGTTTACAAAGAACTATGTTGAGTTATGACTTGGAGATGTCAACACTGGTTTCCCTGCGCCTTCTAGGATATACAAGGATATACCTTGCTGTCATTCTTTCCCTTCCTTGCCTTTTTCCTCTAGCATATTGGCCATGTCTTTTCATAAGCAAACCCAGATATCTATGGTCACTGCATCCCTCATCTTGATCTTCAAAGATGTTGAAAATTCTGTTTTATGTGGACCAAGCATAGGATTGCCAAATTGGAGACATGAGCTTTCTGGTCAGAAAAGGGAGAAATTAGCCTTATGCTTTCATCTGACACATTTTTAGGAATGTTTTCATAGAGCTAATAAAAAATTTCCAAAGAAAGGGACTTTCACTCTCAGGGAAGGTCCGCCCACCTAACAGTTGCTTATCTTCTTTCTGTCAATAATTTGACCCTATATCTTTCATATTATTAAAAGTAAGAAGAAAAAAAATGCTTGTAGAAAAAGACATTTTTGATCTCTTTATGAAATGCTTCCTCATTGAACTGACATATTATCTAGATGCATAAATAAATGCTAAATATCAAGGATCCATGACAAATAAAAGCAGTCAGCTTGATCTTAAGGGAGATAGATTCTTCCTACTGAGAACTGATCCAAACATACAGGAAATTCCACTGAACCTTCTGACTACTATGTCTGCAAGACATGCAAAACACATTCTAAAGACATTGTAGAGGGTTCCTTAGTGATCTGGAAACCCCATTTCCTTGGTCTCAACAAGAGCAGCCTGCTTAGCTCTTGATACAGGGATAGCCCATGGACTTGCAGTAAGAATATGTGTGTCCTCATTTTAATGATGTGAACTATGTATCATTTTACCTCTCTTTATAATAAGTGTACTGTGGATTTGGAATTGTTTTAATCACACTATTGTTTGTTGTTCAGGCTACTTGTGTGTGTATGTTCTTGCCATTTGGTGACTGAAGTGGGAAACTGGAGAGTCAAATATGTTACTTCATAGAATAACTATCTTATTTACTATCCCAAGGAGACTCACAAAGAAGTCACTGCACAGAACTAGCCTGTTACCTTCTTGGTCATGTTGAGGTCTTGATCTTGTTCTTCTTTCTGACCTATCTGTTCTGCCCTTGATGTTACAGAGCAGGCGAAGCCTCCATTCTCAGCTACTAAGAGGGCTCCAGGTGTGTCTGAAACATGGAAGGCCATAAGGAGCATCTAGGCATGCAGAAAAGAGTGACCCACCAGGCGTCCTGGTCTTCTGTCTACCTGGGTCAGATCAATGCCTCTTTCTTCCTCATGGAGTCCACTGATTTTAGGAAGGTTTAATGGAAACTTCTCCAGGGTGAAAAACTTGTGAGGATTTCCTTGTAAAGTGGGTTGATATAGTCTAGTCAATATCGTTCTTCATTATCTGAATTCAGCTAACCTATGTTATATATATTCCTGTGTCAGTCTTCCCTGGAATAGATCTAAACACAACTCAAAGAGACAGGGCCTGAGTAGCAGCAACAGTCAGAAAAACAAGTTCTTCTTCTGTTGTAGATTTGAATTCTGAGTATATTTTGAATTTCATAGAGGCCCAAGATACGTTCTTCAGCTCTCCAGGTTTTAAAGTCATGGAATAGTTAATCTTTGAGTACTATCTGCATGTAGAAAAATTTTATGCTTTTTGAGTCTCTACTTTGAAAAATGTAGGTGATTTTTAGTCATAAAATTTACTCCTGGTGGTGTGGTCTTACTCTCATACCTGTGAAATGTGGAGGTGGCACATTCTCTTCTACACCTGTCTTAGGTCCTCAAGGGGTAGGATCTTATGATTTCAGAGCCTAGAGCACCACTCTTGGCAGGCCTGCCATCAATATTTCATTTAACTAGTACCAAAGCAAGACTCAGACGTGTCTTCCAGTGAGCTTCATCCTGCCCTTAACCCTACCCTCCCACTTCTCTTACTCAACCATAACTTTAAGATAAATTTGTTTTGTTTTAATTCATACAGTCTTGACTGGGCCTGGGGAGCACATGCACCAACTGCTCCTATAAGATTTTGTTCTTCACCACTCACAGCTTGTTCTTTTTCCTGTGCACTTGAACTCTGGGCCTCCTTCATGCATTGTTTCCACACTGGAGTCTTCTATGAGATCCCCTCTCCAGAAGAACATTGAGTGACCCTGTAGATGCTTTCCTTGAGTTTAGATCAAAGACAGAGAAGCAATTTCCATGAACTCTTATAGTCAGAATCTCATACCCATCTCTCCTCTCAATTATTCCCGTACAAAAATAAAAATGTGCTTCCAAAAGGAGACATGGAGCTTTGTGCTGAGCAGAACCATGGTGCCCATTATTGACTTGAATTCCCTGGTGTGTGTACTCCTTGTCAAAGAGAAAACATATTACTTGGGTTCTTTGCTTCTGTTTCAAGCGTTTTGTTTTTTTTTTTTTTTTTTTTTTTTAATTGAAGGTCTAAGCTTTGGACATTTTCTCCCTATTTGCGTTTTCAGTAGTCCTTGGAAGTCACTGACTCTTAGGAAGCAGAAGTCGAACCTTAGTCTGTGTTTGTTGACAGTGAAATCAGGCACAAGCTTCTGACATGTTCAGTGCTGCAAAAGAAATTTTCCAAGAGCAAAGCCTGGAAGCTTTGTCATCTTTATACATCTGTAGGCATACTTGGAGTCTTTCCAAAGGGCCATAGCAGGTGTCTGTATGGTTCTATCCATTCCACTGGGGAGGCCAACATCCTTAATTCACCTTTTCCTTGGAAAGGTTGATCCAGCCCTCTGGCTCAGCAAGGGGCCACGTCTGTGTGACCACTGGTGCAGCTTGTCCCACACTATCTTTTTTTCTGAGGCTTTTTTTTTTTTTTTTTTTTTTTTTTTTTTTTTTTTTTTTTTTTTTTTTTTTTTTTTTTTTTTTTTTTTTTTTTTTTTTTTTTTTTTTTTTTTTGGCAGGGCTCTGTGGGCAGCAGCATGAAAGGCTTTTGGGGAGTCTCCTCATATGAAGGTCTGCTTGTCTCTGTAGTTGATGTGTTCTTTCAGATGATTAGTTGGTAATGACTCAACTTCCAGTTGAGATGATTTTCGCTCTTGGTCATCTCAATAAGAATAAACAACAGGAAACATTTCAACTCTTATGCCATCCTGAAACTTACTGGTGCTTATTTTATGTGTTGTTTTCCATCCTCACTGCAGGGCCTGAGAATTTTGAGGCTTTAAAGGAACACATTTACTTTCTATGTTGTAGGTGTTAAGTTCCTTTATACCTATGAGAAATTTCTACAGAGAACACTCTGATGTTCTGGGCCATTGCTGAATGTATACATGATTACCTTCCTGGTACAGTAGAGATCTTTCTTCTCTCCACAGTTTCTTTGACTCTTTAGGCCATGTACTGCATTAGAGTTTAAATACTCTATCTTATTTGCTTAGCCTCACCAGGAGCTCATGTCACCTTGCTGCATTCAGGGACCCCCCTCTCCCTCTTGTCCTCTTTCTTCAGTACTGTGTTTTTACTTTTTTTGATCTGCATTTCACCAAACTATAACAATGTAAATATTTTAAGAGCAAATCTAACAAGCTTAGAAAATATTTTAGCATTTTTCTCTTCTTGCCTCACTTATAAATGAACGGTATACTTTACATATTTGAAAAAAATTGTTGTTCAATATAATCCATATACTTGGGATCAGTGGGGCTGAGCTAAGACTGTGTAAACAATGATGATCAGATCACGAGACTTCTTGGGTTATGCTGACCAATGAGAAGCTTAATTTTCAGAAGTATGTTCAGAAGATACTTCCCTTTCACTTTCTGCCTTCATCCCTCAGTAAGGTCAGTCTTGTTTTCAGGTAGCCATAATCACAAAAGACTGAGAACAATTTGCTAATGCTTTAAAAAAAAATATTCCTTCCACATTTTAGAAGAATGAGTCTTCTAGGGCTGAAGTATCTTCTCATGACCTTCATAAACCCTTTGTGCTAATACTCTTAGGGAAAAATGTCATAGATAGCATTTTCCACAGTAGCCCAGATGATGTGGGCTAAAAGGCAACTGAAATCACATAAGCATATGGTTTTGCCTAAGAGATAAGCATGCCATTGGGAGACCAAAAAGTACAAATTTTCCACAATCTAAGACATAGAAAGTAGAATACTAAACATTCAATATTCAATATTAAATAATATTGAATAATAAAGGTAGGATTTATAACAAGGGCTCCTAGGACACATCTTGCTACTTTTCATTTTTTTTTTCTCAATGTTCATGGGCCTGTTTACAGCTCTCACCTCTCTTGTACACTCCTTGTGGATTATTCTAGGCAAAACCATGACTAGTTTTATATGTCTTTTTCTCAGTATCTTAATATAGAGAAATAGTGGGTTTTTTGTTTTATATTTAACTAAATATATATAATATAAGCATATGTAAAAGCATTCTTAAGAATGAAAAGATTA